>VZQC01003206.1:4850280-5048062 GCA_009823505.1 Rhizomys pruinosus
GTCTGCTTTTCAATTTTGTTGCTATAATGGTATTGGAAGCCAAAGCACTCTCTCTTCTTGTTCTGAACGTTCTCCAACGGGGGGGGGGGGGGGGGGGGGGGGGGGTTCTTGCCTGATCTAGCCCGCGCCCCGGCAGCCCTGCTCAAAGGAGCGCTGGCCGTCCACTGCCCGCCCGGGTCCGTCGTCCACTCCCCGCTCGTCAGGGCTCGTATCCTCTCAGGGAGCCCTGGCCGGACCTCCGGCACTCGGCCCAGCGCCCGGTTTCCCGCCCTCAGTCCCCAGCTCCCAAGCTACTCGCCCAGGGTGCTTCTGTATCCTGCCAAAGGCGCAGCCGCCCTCTGGCCGCCAGGATCTCTCCGGACCCTCTGTCCCAGCGCCCGGGTCCCGCCCTCAAGTCCCCAGCTCCCCAGCTACTCGCCCAGTGGGCTTCTGGGTCTCCTGCCCAAAGGCGGCAAAGCCGCCCTGGCCAGCCGACTCCCGGACCCTTGGCCAGCGCCCGGTCGCCACCCCTCAAGTCCCAGCTTCCCACGGAGCTACTATCGCCCAGGTGGCTTCTGGGTATCTGCCCACAGGCGCAGCCGCCCTGGCGCGCGGACTCTCTCGGACCTCTGGCCCAGCGCCACGGGTCCCGCCCTCAAGTCCCCAGCTCCCAAAGCTACTCGCCCAGGTGACTTTGGTGATCCTGCCCAAGGCCCATCCGCCCTGGCCGCCGGACTCTCCGGACCCTCTGCCCAGCGCCCGGGTCCCGCCCTCAAGTCCCAGCTCCCAAGCTACTCGCCCAGGTGGTTCTGGATCCTGGCCACAGGCGCAGCCCGCCCTGGCCCGCCGACTCTCCGAGAGCCTCCGGCCCCGCGGCCCGGCGGTACCCCCGGGTCCCGCCCTCAAGGCCCCAGCTCCCAAGCTACTCGCCCAGGTGGCTTCTGGGTATCCTGCCCAAAGGCGCAGCCGCCCTGGCCGCCGGACTCTCCGGACCCTCTGGCCCAGCGCCCGGGTCCCGCCCTCAAGTCTATTTACATTTTATTAAGTATTATAAGATGCTTTAAAGTATACAAGAGGAGGTGGTTGGGTAATATGCAAATGTTGTGCCTTTTTAGATAAGATATTTGAGTATCTAAGAATTTCAGTGGGGAAAGAGTCTAGAAGCTAGCCCTTGCAGATAGTGAGAGATGACCATATCTGCTCACTGATTAATACTGGACTAAACTCATGCCAAAGTTTATCTAAGGCACGAGTTTTTGTGTAAAACACATCTCAGGCTTCTTGTAGCTAGATGTACTAGGCAGTACCTCAGCTCTACACTTGGGGGTTCACTCTAATCCAGTATATCATCAACCAAAATATCAAAATGATAGGAGAATGTACATTAAATGTAATTCCAGAAGGACGCTCACAGTATTGAGAGCCAAAATAAGAGCAGAACATCACTTCATCCACAGGTCAGATGCTTCAAAATTACTGCTCTGAAGCACTGCAAAACTGTTCACTTGGGGGAAGGTTACAAAGAAATTTTAGGGAGTAGAGTTCACAAACAATATCCATAAATAATGAGGATCAACTGCAATTGTGAAATGATGATTGCAAATCAGAGGTGGTATGACACAGTGAGAAACAAGGGTTTGGGGGTATGATCTGCCTAATATCCTGGCCCACCACATGCTAAGTGGACAAATCCTCTTCTGCATAACAGCCTTATCATCTACAAAACTAGACTAGTCAAAACACTTACTGATGGACTTGCTATAAACATTAAATTAGTAAAATACAGAAAGAACTCAAAACTCAAGTGCTAAGCATGCAGTAGATGTTTGACCCCTGTCAGCTAGTCCTTCTCGCCTCCCTCTCCTGCCTGACTTACTTACTGGAGGTAGATAAAGAGGAATGACCCCACACTGAGGGGACCACATTCTGAGCTTGCATCCTGAAAAGAGTAGAAACAACCCTGCTTTCCATATGATTGAAAAAATTTGATTAAAAATACTGTAGTATTCAATGGGATTATAAGCATGTATTAATGAGTTTCTAGAAGTTTCTGAGGTTACCACTTTTGTACAAATTTATTGCACTGGACTTTGACATTTCATTTGCTTTTTATGAAACTTAACATGCCAATGAGATGAGTAGAAAATGGGAATAAGACTGATGTTTAAACAACTGTAGTACTCTGAGCCATACGCAGTTATTTAATCTCTAGATAAACTTCAGTAACACATCTGCCCTATAATCTGGACTACACAGCAGAAAAACTACCCTTCAAAGAAAGTCCATCCATGTTACAACCTACTTTCTTGGGACACAAATAAACTTCTTTTTTGAAGGTTGATTTTGCAAACAGATATGTATGAGAAAGCTGTGAAGAAAAAGGAGATAAGGAAAATATAAATTGCCTCAATAATAGCAATTTCAAAGATTAATCAGTAACAAATAATTAGGTTAACTACTAGAAAGCAACCTTCTTGTTTAATAACATTGGATTCATAGAAGCATAAAAGAGAATATTGTTGAGAAGAGTAAGAGGTGGTAGTGGGTAGAGATGGGTTGAGAGAGGCATTAAGGAGTTGATCAAGGAAACAAGTTTGGATGGATAGAAGGAAAAAAGTTTGGTGATCTATTTTTTTCTTTATTTGTTTATTTTTTAAGGGATTCTACAATATAAGAGCACAGATGTTTTCAGATCACATTGACGTTGCTCAGTTTGCCATACAATTAGGTAATTGGTGCTAGCATCCACAGATGAGGGATTTCATTCATCCTTTGTTTTTCTGGGACTGTGTTACTTCATTCAGCATGATATCTTCTAGCTCCAACCATTTACCTGCAAAGTTCATGATATCATCTTTCTTTCCACTGCATAGAACTCCATTGTGTAGATGTACCACATTTTCTCCATCCACTTGTCAGTCGAGGGGGACTTGGGTTGGTTCCAGCTCCTTGCTATTGTGAAGAGAGCTGCAATAAACATGGCTGTGCTTGTATCTCTGCAGTAAGATGAGTCTTGTGGGTATATACCCAGGAGTGGTATGGCTGGGTCAGGTGGCAAGTTCATCCCAAGTCTTCCAAGGGTTCTCCACACTGCTTTCCATAATGGTTGTACCAGTTTATATTCCTACCAGCAGTGGATGAGTGTTCCCCTTTCCCCACAACCTCTACAGCACTTGGTATCATTTGTTTTCTTGATCCTAGCCAGTCTTATTGGAGTAAGATGATATCTTAAAGTGGTTTTGATTTGTATTTCCTTAATGATTAATGATGTTGAACACTTCTTAAGATGTTTCTCAGCCATCTCTAGTTCCTCACTAGTGAACTCTCTGTTCAGCTCTTTGCTCCATCTATTGAGTGGGTCATTTGTTTTCTTTCTTCTTTGTTTTTTGAGTAGTTTATATATTCTGGAAATCAATGCTTTGTCAGATGTATCTGTAGTGAAGGTTTCCTCCCACTCTGTGGGGTTTCTCTTCACTTCCTTGATTATTTCTATTTATGTACAGAAGCTTTTGAATTTAATGAGGTTCCAGTCTTGTGGGTATATATCCAGGAGTGATATGGCTGGGTCAGGTGGCAAGTTCATTCCAAGTCTTCCAAGGGTTCTTCACACTGCTTTCCATAGTGGCTGTACCAGTTTACATTCCCACAAGCAGTGAATGAGTGTTCCACTTTCCCCACAACCTCTCCAGCATTTGGTATCATTTGTTTTCTTGATCCTAGCCAGTCTTATTGGAGTAAGATGATATCTTAAAGTGGTTTTCATTTGCATTTCCTTAATTATTAGTGACATTGAGCACTTCTTAAGATGTTTCTCAGCCATCTCTAATTCCTCACTTGTGAAGTCTCTGTTCAGCTCTTTGCTCCATTTATTGAGTGGGTCATTTGTTTTCTTTCTCCTTTTTTTTTTTTTTGAGTACTTTATATATTCTGGAAATCAATGCTTTGTCAAATATATCTGCAGTAAAGGTTTCCTCCCACTCTGTGGGTTTTCTCTTCACTTTCTTGTTTCTTTTCATGTACAGAAGCTTTTGTGTTTAATGAGGTCCCATTTGTCAATCATCGACCTTAATTCTTGGGCAGCTGCTGTCTGATTTAGGAAGTCTTTTCCTACGCCTATGTCTTGTAGTCTGCTGCCAGTTTTTTCTTCTATTGCCTTCAGAGTTTGGGGTTTCACATTGAGGTCTTTAATCCATCTGGAGTTGAATTTTTTACAGGGCAAGAAGTAGGGGTTTAATTTCATTCTTCTACAAGTGGTGATCCAGTTTTGCAAACACCACTTGCTGAAGATGCTGTCTTTTCTCCATTGTGTCTTCTTGCCCCCCTTGCCAAATATGAGATGGATAAAATTGTATGTGCTCAAGTTTGGATCTGCAGTTTTGTTTCATTGGTCAACAGGTCTGTTTTTGTGCCAGTACCAAGCTGTTTTTATGACTATAACCCTGTAGTTTAGTTTGAAGTCTGTATACAGAACCCCCTGTGTTGCTCTTTTCACTCAGGGTTGTTTTGGCTATTCAAGGTCTATTGTTTTTCCAAACGAAATTAAGACTGTTTTCTCCAAGCCTGTGAAGAAACTCTTGGGGATTTTAATTGGATTGCATTAAATCTATACAAGAGTTTGGGTAGAATGGACATTTTTACTATATTAATTTTCCCAATCCATGAGCATGGGAGGTTTTTCCATCTTCTGATGTCTTCTTCAATTTCCTTCTTCAGAGGTTTAAATTTTTTGTTGTAGAGTTCTTTGGTGTCTTTGGTTAGGTTTGTTCCTAGGTATTTTATTGTTTTTAAGGCAATTGTGAGTGGGAAGATTTCCTTGAATTCCTTCTTCGGTTGCTTTTTGTTGGTGTAAAGAAAGGCTACTGATTTTTCTAGGTTAATTTTGTATCCTGCCACTTTACTGAAGCTCTTAATCCTTTCTAGGAGTTTTCTGGTGGAGTTTTTAGCATCCCTTAAGTAAACGATCAAATCATCAGCAAAAAGGGATAGCTTGACTTTCTCTTTTCCAATTAGTACTCTTTTAATTTCCTTTTCTTGCCTTATTGCCCTAGAAAGTGTTTCAAGCACTATATTGAAGAGGAGTTGTGATGGGGGCAGCCTTGCTGAGTTCCTAGCTTTAAAGGGAATGCTTCTGTCATTTCCCCATTTAGGATGATATTGGCTGTGGATTTCCTGTATATGCCTTTGATTACATTGAGGAATGATCCCTCCAATCCAATTCCCTCTAGGACTTTAAGCATGAAGGGATGCTAGATTTTGTCAAAGACTTTTTCCACATCAATTGAGATGATGGTGTGGTTTTTGTCTTTCAGTCCATTTATATGTTTGATGATATTTATTGATTTTCATATGTTGAACCATCCCTGCATGTCTGGTATGATCAACTTGGTCATGATGGATGATCTTCTGAATTCGTATGCAATTTGCAAGTATCCTGTTTAGAATTTTGGCATGTGTGTTCATTAATGGGATGGGTCTATAGTTCTTCTTTTTGGTTATATCTTTGCCTGGTTTTGGTAATAGAGTGATGCTGGCTTCATAGAAGGAATTTGGGAGAGTTTCCCTCTGTTTGTATCCTTCTAAACAATTTGAGTAATGGTTGTAAGTCTTTTTGAAGTGTTTTATAGAATTCTGCTGTAAAACCATCTGGGCCTGGGCTTTTTTCAGTTGGGAGGTTTCTTGTTACATCTTCAATTTCTTCATGTATTATGTTTAAGCTATAGATCTCTTCTTAGTTGAGCTTTGGTGATTCCCAGGATTTCAGATATTCATCCATTTCTTCTAGGTTTTCAAACTTAGTAGAGTATAGGTTTTTGAAGTATTCTTGTATGGTTTTCTGGATCTTTTCATTGTCTGTTGTGATATTTCCCCTTTCATCATGGATTGTATTGATTTGAAGTAGTTCCTTCTTTCTTTTGGTTAACTGAGCTAGAGGTCTGTCTATCTTGTTTTTTCTCTCAAATAACAAATTTTTGGATTCACTGATTTTTTGTATTGTTTTCTTTGTTTCTATTTCATTGATTTCTGTTCTGATTTTTGTTATTTCTTCCTGTCTGTTGAGTTTAGGGTTCATCTGTTTTTGTCTCTCAAGTGTTTTTAGCTGCAAAAAAAAAGTCAACTCCAGATGGATTAAAGACCTCAGTGTGAAACCCCAAACTCTGAAGGCAATAGAAGAAAAAGTTGGCAGCAGACTACAAGGCATAGGCGTAAGAAAAGACTTCCTAAATCAGACAGCAGCTGCCCAAGAACGATCTAACGATCGTTCATGTATGCTCTTTCTGTTTTTCTAATGTAGGCACCCAGGGTTATAAACTCTCCTCTTAGGACTGCTTTTAAAGTATCCCATAGGTTTTGTTGAGTTGTATTATCATTGCCATTCAGTTAGGGAATGCTTTTATTTCTTTCTTTATCTCTTCCTTGACTCATTCATTATCGGGAGTGTGTTGTTTAGTCTCCATGTGTTCTTATAGATAGTAGGGCTTATCCTGGTGCTGATAATGAGCTTTATTGCATTGTGGTCTGACAGAATGCATGAAATTATTTCAATATGTTTGTATTTGTGGAGGTTTCTTCTGTGTCTCAGTATGTGGTCGATTTTGGAGAATGTTCCATGGGGTGCTGAGTAAAAAGTGTATTCTCTGGTATTAGGGTGGAATATTTGGTAGATATCTGTGAGGTCCATTTGGTGTATCGTATCATTCAGCTCAGATGTCTCTCTGTTTATTCTTTGTCCTGTTGACCTGTCCAGAGGGTTCAGTGGGGGTATTGAAGTCCCCTACTATGAGTATACTGGGGTTAATCTGTGACTTGTGGTCCTGAAGAATTGTCTTTATAAAGTTTGGTGCACCAGACTTTGGTGTATATATATTCATAATTGTGAAATCTTCATGGTGAATTATTCCTTTGATAAAAATGTAGTGGCCTTCCTTGTCTCTTCTGATTTCTTTTGCTTTGAAGTCTATTTTGCCTGATATTAAAATAGCAACACCTGCTTTCCTTTTGGTACAATTTACCTGGAATATTTTTTTCCATCCTTTCACTTTAAGGTGGTGCCTATCCTTGAAGGTAAGATGTGTTTCTTGTAGACAGCATATAGATGGGTTCTGTTTCCTAATCCAATATTTCAGTCTATTATCTTTTGATTGGGTAGTTTAGTCCATTAATATTGAAGGTTTTAACTGATAGATGTGTCTTGCCTCCTTTCACATGGGTCTAGGTTTCTACTTCTGCAGTTATGCTTTTATTAATTTCTCTTTCTAGGTGTCTGAGGATAGATGCTCCTTTCTTCTGTCCTTTGAATTGCTTCTAGTATTTTCTGAAGGGTTGGTTTTCTGGACATGTATTCTTTCATCTTGTTTATGTCATGGAAGATTTTTCTCTCTCCTTCAACTCTAATCAACTTTTTTGCTGGGTCTAGTAACCTGGGTTGGCATCTATTGTCCTTTAACACTGGGAATGTTTTGCGCCACATTCTTCTTGCTTTCATAGTTTGCACTGAGAAGTCAGTTGTAATTCTGATAGGTTTTCCCCTTATATGTAACTTGTTGTTTTCCTCTTGTGGCTTTCAGAATTTTGTCTTCATTTTGGGTGTCTAGCGTTTTAATTATGATATGGCATGGAAAGTTTCTTTTCTGCTCTTGTCTGTTTGGAGTTCTATGTACTTCTTATGTTTGTATTGGTTTGTCTTTCTTTTTTGTTTGGGGAAATTTTCATCTATTATTCTGTTGAAGATCTGATCAATACCATTCTCTTGGGATTCTTCTCCTTCCTCTATTCCTATGATGAGGAGGTTTGATCTTTTCATAGTGTCCCACAGTTCCTGTTTGTTCTACTTTTGTGTATTTTTTAAATTTTCATAATCTTTACTTAAGGTTTTTAGTTGTTCTGTGTTATCTTCCAGGTCTGATATTCTTTGTTCTGCTTCCTCCATTCTACTTCTTGGGCTTTTTCCATTCCTTTCCTCTTGATTGGATGAGTGTTTGATTCCCTTTTTCATTTCATCTTTTGATTTCTTTAGCATTTCCACTTCCTTTTGGAGTTTTTCAATCTCTTTCTGTACCTCTTTGCTTCTAGTTGGTTTCTTTATCTTTTTCAACATGGGATCTTTCAATTGTTTCCATTTCCTTCTGGACCCTTCTAGGTCCTTCTTGAGTTTTTCATTCTCTTTTATTAGTTCTCTGACTTGCTCTTTATAGTGTTTGATTTCTTTGAGTATGTCCACAATTGTACTTTTAATATCTGTGTCCTGGGCCATCCCCAGGGGGATCTCACTGTAGGAAACTTCCACAGGGTTGGTAGAGCTTGGTGTGGAATTATCCTGCATCTTTCCCATGTTGTCCCTTCTTCGTGTCCCTGGCATGTGGGTTTCTCTTTGCCAGTATTCCAATGCGAATCCAATGCATCTTCACTGTGTTGAAGGCTTGCTTTGCTTGCCTCTTTAGATGCCTTCATTGTTTGTTTGATTAATTTGTTTTTCTCCTTTTCTCCTTGCTTATGGAGTGTTGATTTGTCTAAGTTTTAGGCTTTCTATTGGAAGTCTAATTCACTCTTCCCTTTCTGTTCTGAAGGTTCTCCAAAGAATCCACTTGGACACTTCTTCGGCAATCCCAGTTAGCTTGGGGTGGGTACTCTGTGTTTCAGGTGGTCCTGGGAAATTCCCAAACTCAATTTTTTGATCTACTATACAAAAGAGTGATATAGTAAACTTTGGGGCAGTGAGGTGGTTTAGTGAGTAAATGTGCTTGCCCCATAAACCCAACAACATGGGTTTGATCCCTGGAACCCATGTAAAAGCAGAAGGAAAGAAATAACTCCCAATGCTGTTCTCCATAGCATGTGCAAAATAACAGTAGGTAGAAGCATGAGTCACACAAGCCTGAGAGTATGACTTCAATCCCCAGAACCCATGCAAAGTTACAGAGAGAGAGAGAGAGAGAGAGAGAGAGAGAGAGAGAGAAAGTGACTCTAAACTCTAAACTCTAAAGAATTGTCCTCTGACCTTCACACAGCACTGTGGCATGCAACCCTCCCCCCCAGTAAAAGAAATGAAACCTCTTTTTTAAAATTTATTTTTATTTTATGTGTATGTATGTCTTACCTGCATGTATGTAAGTGCACCCATGTCATGCAAAGCTCACAGAGGTTAGAGTAGGGCATCGAAACCCCTGGAACTGGAGTTACAATTAGTTGTTAGCCACAATGTGGGTCCTGGGAATGGAACCATGTCCTCTGCAAGAGCAGCCGGTGCTCTTAACCACTGAGCCATTTCTCTAAGCCCAAATGAAATATTTTTAAATTTAAAAATAACTAAGGGATATAGGCTGGGGATGTAGCTCAGCTGCAGAATACTAGTACACACATGGCATGTATGAGGCCCTGAGTTCAAGCCATAGCATGAGCACAGAAAGAGAGAGGAAGACAAAGAAAGAGAGACAGAAAGAGAAAGAGACACAGAGATACAGAGACAGACAGAATGAGAGACATAGAGACTATTTCAAATACCTCACCAAATGAAATGACAGGTAAAGAAGGTGAAGGATTTTTTTTTTTTTGTCTTTTTGAGACAGGGTCTCCCTTAGCTCTGGCTGTCCCAGAACTCACTATGTAGACCAGGCTGGCCTTGAACTCACAAAGATCAACCTGCCTCTGCCTCCCAAGTGCTAGAATTAAAGGCATATGCCACCACACCCAGCTTTTTTCCTTTTTTTATAGGGATATATTAATTAGCTTGCTTTAATCATTCACATCATATATATATATATATATATATATATATATATATAAACATCACACTGTATGCCACAAATATATAATTATTATTTGTTAATCAACATTACTAATAATTTATGAGAATTTTTGAAAGCATAAAATAATGAAGATCATGCCCCTCATCTTTATGAGCATCTGAGCTGTCCTTGTCCTGTGTTTGAATTGCCCCCCCACACACACATACACCCAAGATGCAGGCACCTGAGGAAGGATGGAGGAAGATGTCTGCATGATAAAGTTTTCAAGGTCAGCCACACTCCTAGAATTTGACCTTTCATTGTAGAAATTATATGATTAGAACACCCAGGCCCAAGGAGAGCATACCTGCACCTGCCCAGTCCAGTTCAAGTCTAATTGGCTGGTGGTGGTCACTGGAGCCCTGTCAGGGAGAATTCTGAGCTGCAGCTCAGCTAGATGCAGTGCCTAAACACACACAGTACCCATAATCCCTCCCCCTAGGGCTGTGGAAATGCTCAGGCTCAGTAACCCCATGAGCTACATTCATGATGCCATTTTATTAAAGAAAATTGTATGTCTATCAAACGTTGCTAATGGATATATTTTGATTATTGGTCAAGGTGTCTCATCAGTCTGAAACTCTGGCTATAAAGTAGGTACAGTTGAATGTAATAGGTTTTGGTTGTCTCGTTTGATCACTGAGGGACCTGGAGCTTGTTTCTAAAGCTTCCTCTGCCTCTGTGTTCCAATCCACATAATAACTAACAAGAGTTCCACATGACACAGCTGCTGTGTGGAGCAGTGCTTGGGAGGACCTCAATACAGTGCGTGACAGACAGCGAGTGCCCAATAAAAATTGTAGTTTTCTTCTTGATGGGTGCCTTGTGCATGGGGAAGCTCATACAGCACTTCTGGTCCCTCCTGAGAATTCATGCTCAAAGGCTCTTGACGGGAAAATAATGAAGATTATCTTGGGGGAAGGAGTTAATGCTTGTCAGATAAGCTTGTCTCAGACAACAGAACTGCCCATCAGGCCCAGTAGCCTGTCCTCAGGGAATATCATCAAACTATAGAAAGCAGTACAAGATCTTCAAGTATGCTAGAAATGGTCAGATACAAAATCTGAATGTTTCTATTACAGAAGTAATTGTATTACACATTAGAAAGCAGAAGATATGGATAAACAGTAAAACCTCAAAACCACCTGCAATCTGCCTTGGGAGATCACCACATGTTTGCATATGGAGGTAGCTATCCAGACTTTCTGTGAATGTTTAGATTATGTACATTTATTTTTGATAATAATGGGATCATATGATGTTGTAGCTTAGGCTGTTTTATTTGAATGGATGTAGGTGCCCTGCCAGCAGCCATCCTAAGCATTTGTCAAATTTTGCTAAGCCAGTGAAGTTGGCATCATTATAAGCACTTTATGAACAGAAAAATCAATGTTTGAGGAGCTTAAGCAAACTTACCGAAGTCCATAGGACAGGCAGCAAAGCTAAGTTTTTGCCACAGGTGCCAGCCAGAACTGTGACTGTGCATCCTTTGTGTGCACTGTGGCTGGGTTAGAAGTGGGTCAGCCCTCAATTGTCTATGCTATCGGCTTTTCCACTATTTTTATATACTTTTATTGATGTTTTGTGTATTTTAGACATCATTTCTCAGTTCCATTTAGACACATTTCCCCTTCCCTTCCCACCACACCCCAGATCATGCATTATGCCATATATGTCTTTCATCTTTCTCTCAGTCTTTTAAAAGTTTTTCTCTGTAAAGGTCCATTGTTTGGGGCAGAATTTAACTATGTCAGTCCATTCTTTGACCCAGTCCCTATGTTGTTGTGGTTCCCTCCCCCTTGTATTGCTCCAAAGTGTACCAGAGTTATGTCTGCCAGGAATAAACTATATGTTAACTCTGATATATGTTTAGGAGTTCACATTTTTCCCTTTAATTTTATGTTACTCTAAAATATGGATATATACTTTTCACTCATATACATTAATTACCATGTCTGAAAGTATATGGTAAATTAACTCTAGGGCTCATTAAGAGATTCAAGTTGCTGGGTGCATGCCTTTAATCCCAGCACTTAGGAGGCAGAGGCAGGCAGATTTCTGTGAGTTCAGGGCCAGCCCGGTCTAAAAAAGTGAGCTCTAGGCCAGATGGGACTAAAAGGAGATCCTGTGCCAAAAATACGAAAAAAAAAAAAAAAAAAAGAGAGATTCACCTTATAACATCACAGTTGCTTTCAGATAAAAAGAGATATAACAATAGCATGGCTCAGCTTGACTTTCAATTGGGGGATTTGGCACTAGCATCCACAAATGAGGGAAACCATTCCCTGTTTGTTTCTTTGTGACTGTGTTACTTCACTTAGCATGATGGCTTTGAGTTCCATCCATTTACCTGCAAAGTTCATGATGTCATCTTTCTTAACCACTTCATAGAACTCCATTGTGTAGATATACCACATTTTTGTCATTCACTCATCTGTTGAGCACCTGGGATGCTTCCAGCTTCTTGCTACTGTGAAGAGGGCTGCAATGAACATAGATATGCATGTATCTTTGCAGTAGGATGAGTCTTGTAGGCATATACCCAGGAGTGGTATGGCTGGGTCAGGTGGTAGGCTCATTTTGGGTTTTTTAAGGGTTCTCCACACTGCTTTCCACAGTGGTTGTATGAGTTTACATTCCCACCTGCAGTGAATGAGTGTTCCCCTTTTCCCACAACCTCTCTAACATTTAGTGACTTTTGTTTTCTTGATCTTAGCCAGTCTTATTGGAGTGAGATGATATCTTAGAGTGGTTTTAATTTGCATTTCCTTGATTTTTTTTTTGTTTTTTGTTTTTTGTCTTTTAGAGACAGGGTATTCCTTTAGCTCCAGCTGTCCTGGAACTCACTCTGTAGACCAGGCTGGCCTTGAACTCACAAAGATCTGCCTGCCTCTGCCTCCCAAGTGCTAGGATTAAAGGCATGCACCACCACACCTGGCGCATTTCCTTGATTATTAAATATGTTGAACATTCTTTGAGATCTTTTTCAGCCATCTTTACTTCCTCACTGATGAAATCTCTGTTCAGCTCTTATTCCATCTTTTGAGTGAGTTGTTTGATCCCTACTTTGTTTTTTGAGGAATTTGTATATTAATGATCTGTCAGATGTATCACTGGTGAAGGTTTCCTCCTACTCTGTGGGTTTTCACTTCACTTCCCTGATTGTTTCTTTTGCTGTACAGAAGCTTTTGAGTTTAATGAGGTCCCATTTGTCAATTGTTGACCTTATTTTCTGCACAGCTGGTGCCTGGTTTAGAAAGTCTTTTCCTTACCATAACAATTAGTACTGTTTAAATACCTATATATCTAATTGCTTGCGCTTCATTAGTAGGATCGAAAGGTTATTCCTGGACAAACTGTCAACCCATGAAAGGAAATAGCCAGAATTGACCAGAGTCCAAGACAACAGCTCCAGAGAAAGTAGACTGTTTTGCTTCTCATCCACCTGTGGCCCTTTTCTAAGCCTAGGGAACAATCTGCAGAAGAGGGGGCATGGTAGAATGTAAGGGCTGCAGTTGAGGTGAATGGTGAAACCACAGCAATATAGTCTGAACACTCATTTGATCAACTTGATTGAACATACAAGCCCCCTCTGCTGGATGGTGGGACCCATGGGCTGTGTGGGTTTGGGCACAACTGCTTGCAAATCGGTTTTACATGAATGATGCTTGTAGTCATAAATTATTACTTATTGTTGCTTGTACTCATAAATTATCACTTATTGTTAAAAAATGAAAAAAAAAATAGCTGGGCGTGGTGGCACACACTTTTAATCCTAGCACTTGGGAGGCAGAGGCAGGCAGACCTTTGTGAGTTCAAGGCCAGCCTGGTCTACAGAGTGAGTTCCAGGACAGCTGGGGCTACAGGGAGACCCTGTCTTGAAAAGACCAAAAAAAAAAAAAAAAAGAAAAAGAAAAAGAAAAAGAAAAAAAAAACTGAGAGAAAGATGCAGGACAGTTATGTCAGAATGCATGATCTGGGATCGGGTGGGGTGGGGTGGGGTGGGGGGAAGGGAAAGGGAAATATGCCTGAACTGAATTGGAAAATGATGTATGAAATACACAAAGCATCAATAAAAAAATGAAAATGGTGATCCAGTTTTGCCAGCACCATTTGCTGAAGATGCTATCTTTCCTCCAATGAGCTTTTTTGGCCCTTTTATCAAATATGAGGTGACTGAAATTGTATGAGCTCAAGTTTGGATCTTCAATTTTCTTCCATTGGTCAACGGGTCTGTTTTGTGCCATTACCATGCTGTCTTTATTGCTATAACCTTGTAGTATAGCTTGAAGTCTGTAAGGTGATTCCTCCCTGTATTGCATTTTTCACTCAGGGTTGCTTTAGCTATTCCGGGTCTTTTGTAAACAGGATAGTTTGATTTCCTCTTTTCCAATTAGTACTCCTTTAATTTCATTTTCTTGCCTTATTGCCCTAGCAAGCATTTCAAGCACTATATTGAAGACTAGTGGTGAGAGCTGGCAGCCTTACCAGGTTCTCACCTTTAACACTGTGACACCAGATAGCTTCAGATACATTTTGAGGTGGTTTGAATGAGACATGCTTCCCCATATGCATTTGAACACTTGTTCCCAGATAGTGGTGCTGTTCTGGAAAGTTATACAACCTGGGACAAAAGTAACTTAAGAAAGAAGGACTTTTTTTTTTTCGGTTCTAGAGGGATACAATCCATCATCGTCTTCAGTTATTTTCTTAGGAAAAAGCATTCCTAGAAGTATGATTGCTGGTTTGACAAATTATATATTCTTATTTATATTTTATTTTGTTATTTTTATCTTATGCGTGAGTGTATTGCCTGAAGGTGTGTAAGTGCATCCATCTCATGCAATGCCCATAGAGGTCAGAAGATGGCATCAGATGCCCTAGAACTGAAGTTATGGATGGTTGTTAGCCACCATGTGGGTGCTGAGAACTAAACCTAGGTCTTCTGCAAGAGCAGCCAGTGCTCTTAACCTTCTGAGCCATGTCTCTAGCCCCAGCTAATTACATTTTAAATCTATTGAACAATAGTGGTACTTTGGCCTCCAAAATTATAGTATGGTTTAAACTTCCACAGATGTCAACTGAGTTCATTTCACATACTTTCCTTTATATTTCTCCTATCAACAAATATTTATTAAGCACCCAGGTGATTCAAGGCATTGATTAAGTATAGCACATTAGCATTTGTTGAGTCTTACTAGGTAGAAATCATGTATTTGCACAGTGTTGATTCTCTAATAGTTAAATAAAAAGGCAGATAAGGAAATTCTACAGAAGAGGAAATGGGTTTCTGTAGCACACAGAGGGCTTGCAGCTGGGGAGGTCAGGCTCTGGTCAAAATCAGACCTGTTGGTCCAGAAGCTGAGTTGTGGCTACTCTCCCCTCCCTAGCCCTGGACACCAATTGTCATATGAGAGGTTTGTGAAATTTCCTGTCCTTTCCCCACAAGTTGGAAAACCATTAACAAGAAGCAAATGGCAGAGCTGACTGCACAAATGAAATAGATGCTTCTTTGGGGCTTTGGGGCACTTGAGCACTTTGTGTCTACCTGAAGAAACTCAACAGCAGATACAAGCATGGTGGTGGCTGAGCAATCCAGCTACCGAGGTTGCCAAGACATAAGACATCTGTGCCAATCTTTGTTCCAAAACTGCTGAAGGTAAGGGGGCTCCAGGGAATGGCGGCTGTGTCTGGCATCAGTGTAATGCAACAGCTGCACAGGGGTTCTAGTTGAGACCTTCTCTCCTCTGAGACACTTCTCAACAAGCCCAGAAGCTTTTAGCTATCACTGTGGGTCCAGAGCCAGAAGGAAAGGTGTGGACCATGTCCAGTATTTAAGTTCACTGCCTCCATTGCTCACCCTTTACAATCTGCTCACGAAGTTAAAAACTGAAAAAACAAATTATCAAAACATTTGCAGATATGCATATATATTAATCAATATCTAGACATAAAAGTGCAAATTCTGTAAAGGATAAACAATCTCATGAACAATTAGAAAATGCCATGGATGGTATAGCCAGCCACTGGTGAGTTTCCTGTGTGGCAGTAGATACCTATCTAGCAAGGATAAATTCAGTGGATTAAACAAGAATAAATCATGAAGTAGGAAGGCGGCTAGTTGGGAAAAAGGGGTTTAGAGGGAAAGGGAGAGGGATAAGTGTGGATAATGGGGTGAATGTAATCATGATATATTGCACATAAGTCAATTTCACTGTCCGTTCCATGGGGCTCCTTGCTGCAAGATAATTAATTTTGCCCTGGAAGTCTGAGGGTTAGAAATGGTCCTCTGACATCGACCTCGGATAGCAACTGGTTCTGAGCCCATGTACTGGTCAAGTTTCATGATTAGCAGTATGCAGCTTGCAAAAGAGTGTCTCAGCCAGAAACTGACAGATGAGCATGGAGAAGGCACCCCACCCCTTTGAATGACTTGAAAAATTTGCTGGAACCATTGAAACAGTACTAAGAAGGGTAAAAGTCACTTTTACAGATACTGTTTTGGGAATTGAACATGTGCCACAAAATTCTAAAACTGGAACTGCACTTGAAAGTAGAATAGAAAGAAAATAGTTCTCAAGATGTTGAGATGAAGCCAGTGATCACAGCACTCAAGACACCGAGATGGAGCTGGTGATCCCAGCACTCAAGATGTTGAGATGGAGCCTATGATCCCAGAACTTTTTGGAGCCTGTGATCCCAGACCTTTTTGGAGCCTGTGATCCCAGCACTTTGTGGAGCCGGTGATCCCAGCACTCAAGACACCAAAATGGCATTGGTGATCCCAGCACTCTAGATGCTGAGATAGAACTGGTGATCCCAGAACTTTTGGAGAAAAAATAATTAAAGGGAACACAGCAACAAAAAGACTTGTTCAAAGAACTTACCCAAATGGTAAACTTCTGCATCAAAAAAGTTTAAAAAAAAAAAAAAGACTTGAGAAAAAGATACAAGACAGGACTTAACATGTATGGCAGAATGCATGAGTACAGGGGTGGGGCATGGATGGGGGGACAGGCATGAACTTGATTAAGAAATATTGGATGTAACGCACAAAAACTCAGTAAAAAATTAAGGAAAAAAATCAATGTTTAATTTAAAGACATTTAATCCATGCTTATTATATGGCATACGATATTCTATTCCTACATATTTACCTAAGAGCACTAAAAACATACAGAATGTCTAATAGTAAAAAAAAATGATAGCAACCCAAAGTATTTTAGTCCATCATCAAGCATGTTGATAAAGAAATTGTGGTGATGACCACCAGAGAGCCCAGTTGCTGCCGGCACAGGGAGAGTGACAGGCCCAGCTTCTCAGCAGGCCGGTTCCAGGACCATCCTAGCCCAGTCGCTTCCTGTGCAAGGTTCCAGGACCATCCCAGCCCAGCCACTTCCTGCACAGGGTTCCAAGGCAATCCAAGCCCTGTCGCTTTCCAGTGCAGGGTCTCTGGAGCTGCTCCAACTTCCAGACCAGATCAGGTAACTTGGCAGTGACAGGATTGGGCAGGCAAGAACCAGTGCCACCCACCCCCTTCACAAGTGAGAAAATAAAGATGGCTGAGAAACATGTTAAAAAGTGTTCGACATCATTAATAATTAAGGAAAAACTGAGAGAAAGATGCAAGACACTATAGAAGAAGGCATGAATGGGATGTGGTTGGGGCAGGGAGAGGGGAATGTGTTTAAATTGGACTAAAAGATAATGAATGATATAGACAAATCATCAATAGATGTATTTTTAAAGTATATTAAATATAACTGTGGAAATACAAATTAAAACCACTTTAAGTTATCATCTCACTCCAATAAGACTGGCTAATGGCTAAGATCATGAAAACAAAAGACACCAAATGCTGGAAAGGTTGTGGGGAAAGGGGAACACCCATCCACTGCTGGCGGGAATGTTAGCTCCTACACCTACCATGGAAAACAGTGTGGAGAACCCTTAAAAGAATCAAAACGAGTCTTCCACCTGACCCAGTCATACAACTTCTGGATATATACACACAAAACTCATCCTACCACAAAGATTTGTGCACATCTATGTTTATTGCAACTCTCTTCATAATAGGAGTTGGAACCAACCCAAGTACTCCTCAACCAATGAGTGGATAGAGAAAATGTGGTACATCTACACAATGGAGATCTATGCAGCAGTAAAGAAAGATGACATCATGAAGTTTGCAAGTAAATGGATAGAACTAGAAGACATTTTGCTAAGTAACACAGTCCCAGAAAAACAAATGACAAATGGTATCACTCATTTGCGGATGTTAGCATCAAATACCTAGTAGTAAGGCAAACTAGAAAAAAAAAAAAAAAAAAATATATTATATATATATTATATGATCTGAAAGCAACTGTGTCATTATAATGTGAATACCTTAATGGGATCTAGAATTAACCTACCACTTATTTTCACACTTTGTACTTATAGTATATGGGGGGGAGGATATTTTTGCATACTTTAGAGTAATATAAAATTAAAGGGGAAAATGTGAATTCCTAAACATGTTTTGGAATTAATATATAGTTTACTTTCATATGTTATAATTTTGATATACCTGTGAAGAGCATATATGCATATTTGGAGCAATGCAAATTGGAGGGAACAACAACAACTAAAGGATTGGGCCAAAGAACTGACTGAAACAGTAAACTTCAACCCAAAACAATAGATCTCGGCATAGAAAAACTTTAAAAAGACTGAAAAATAAGATTCAAGACATGTATGGCAAAATGCATGAACTCAGGTGGGGTGGGGGGCATGGAAAGGGGATTGAGTCTAAAATTGGACTGAGAAATGTTGTATGAATTGCACAAAACCAATAAAAACATTTAAACATTAAAAAAGAGAAATGGTGGTATATCAATACAATAGAATATTATTCAGCAATAGAAAACAAGTTATTTCTATGCAAAACAATATGGAGGGAATAGGCCATGCCAGAGAAAAGTGAGAACACACTGTAGTATATGATTCTCTCTGCATAAACCTCTAGATAAAGCAAACAAATCTATAGAGACAAAAAAGAAGAATGGCAGGGCTGGGCAGGAAGAAATGGGAACTAGGGATGATAAAATGGGACAGGGAAATATGGGGGTGTGATTCATTTCATATAGCAATTGTTTCATAGATATAGCTTCACTTGTCTATGCAAAAACTTAGCAACTTATTTATTATATGTCATTATACCTCTATGATGCTACTGAAAAATCATCAATATCAGTAACATAGCTCACCATGAAGTCCCCTGACTGGCTTATCTAGCTCAAGGAAGCCAGGACTTTACACTTCTGCCCAATCCCTGGAGATTTTGCTCTTTTACTTGTTTAATGGTCACTGCATGGATTTTCGTTGTGTTCTTACATCTCCCTCTTTCTCTTGGGAGTCTGAGTTAAAAGAGTAAGGAATGATGTAATGATAGTCATGGCAGAAAGCTCAAGAAAGCAGAAGAGGAGCTCCCACAGTGACTCACAGAAGGAAGCTCAAGGACTGCATGAGATCCTAGCACAGTACCTGACATCCTGTTCCATGCTCTTCCTCACACACTTCATGGAACAGAGGATGTACGTGTCTCCCACCACCATGTTCCAGCCTCAGCCAGATGTCAAGGAGTGTGGAAACCTCCAGCCTGAAATAAAATGATTCCCAAAGGGAGAAAGTTGAACTGACTGTTGTGCACCTGAGACAGTCATTGTCTTAGATTTGGTAGGAGATTCTACTGCAGGAAACATGCAAATATGGCTCTCTCAGTCCCCACCTGTTCTAGTTCACTTTTTCATTGCTGTGACGAAACACTCTGACCAGTTCCTATTTGGGGAGGAAAGGGTTTATTTCGCTCACATCTCCTGGGTCACAGTTCATCACTGAGGGAGCCTACCATAGGAACTCAAGGGAGGAACATTGAGACAGGAGCTGAAGCACAGCCCAGCCTGCTTTCTTATACTGTACATAACAACCTGCCCAGGGTGGCATCACACACAGTGGGCTGGGCCCTCCCACATAATTCAAAAATCAAGACAATACTCCAAAGACATGGCCACAGGCCAGTCCAATGGAGCCAGTTCCCCAGTTGAGGTTCCCAACCCAGGTGTGTCAAGTTGACAGTAAAGCTGTCCAGCACACCACCCTTGGCCTTGGGGGCTGTACTGGGAAGCTTAGCCTTGGGGTGCGGAAGTTCTTTCTCTCTCTCTCTCTCTCTCTCTCTCTCTCTCTCTCTCTCTCTCCTCTCTTCTCTTCTTTCCATTCTCTCCTCTCCTCTATTCTTTCTCTCTCTCTCTTTCTCTCTCTCTCTTTCTCCTCCCCCAGCACTAGAGTGGAAATATCCAAATCCAAACACCAAAACCACTTTGTGAACAGTGTATCCCACTTGTTCTGCCACAACCCACCTGCTTAGGCCAAGGCTGACCCTTTCTTTATGGGGTGGCATGGGTGATTAAGAACTGTCCAGTGTGTTAGCATGGCAAAACTACTAGTGGACTATACTTGTTACCATTTGTATATGAAATGTCTCCACAGGCTCATGTATTTGAGCATTTGATCCTCAGCTAGTGGCACTGTTTTAGAAGGCCACAGAAACTTCAGGAGGTAAGGCCTGGTGGTAGAAGTAGATCACTGGAGGGTTACAACCCTTCCTGGTTTTCCATTCAGTCTTTGCTTCCTAGTTGGCTGGTGACAGGTTATGCCACAAGCTCCCTACCAGAGTCCAAGCTGCTCCAGACACCGTGTTTTCCCCACATAATGGACTTTACCCTCTAAACTGTTAGAAGAAGCCTCTCTTCCCTCAAGCCGCCTCTGTTGGGTTTCTATTATAGAAAGAGAAAGTAATGTACTCAACTTCTGTCATTGGAAACAGAACCCTAATTTGCAGCTGAGCACACTGCTGACTTGGGAAAAAAATATTAAAAAAAAAAAGACTACTTTCAGCCTCCCTTGTGATTGCTTAGATATGGCCCAGAAACAGAGCTCTGACCGTGGAGACAAGAGCAGGAATGCTGTGTGAGGCTTCCTGGAAGGATGGCTACTTAAAATAGCTGCCCCAAGGTGGGTGAGAGCGGTGGGTCTGCCTGGGATAGGGTGGCTTGCTTGAACTGTCTAGTGCCCAAGGTCTGCGTAATGAAGAAGCCTCAGGAAGATGATGAAACAAAAGGAAAGGCCTTCTGATGGTGTGCGCAGTCTATCACACCAGCTGGAACTGTCCACTGCTGCAGATGTTTTAATTACAAGAGAAAGAAATGTCTAACTGCCCTGAGTCACTGTGAACTTGATGGTTTCTGCTCTCTGTATCTGACCCAGCCTTCCAGGACCTGCTGTCTTCTGTTACCATGACCCCTCTGTGGCCTCCTGCATTCTGTTGGGATTATTCACCTATATTTACATTCTCTACTTGATTGTGAATTCAGTAAGAGATGGAAACCATAATTTAGTAATCTCTAGTTATCTCCTATCTTCCTTTCTAGCACACAGCAAGAATTTATTTAATATTTTCTGAGTGTTTACAGGAGAACATTTCCAAGACAAAGTTAAAAAGCTGGTTGAGGTTGGTATGCCTTACGCTCTTCGCTCCTGGGTAACTCTAGCCTTCTACAGTTAACTCATGGTCCCAGGTCCCAGGACTTTCTTTGCCTGCCAGTTGAACTAGCTAGGACCAGAAATATGGGTGAAAAATGGCCATTGTTGGCACTCCACCTACCCATCTAGAACCTTCCCCCTCACTCACAGACAACAGAATTAAGGCTTTGTTGAGGCATAGTGCAGTTACATTTCTGACTTCTCATACCCTAACCAAAACTCTAGGGGTAGGAAAAACAATCTCTATATTATTTTTATTCCTTGTATTTCCAAGTCTACTTTCTTGACATGTATAAACACTGTCTATCAGGATGGCCAGCTTGGTAGGGAATCCTCCATCTCCCTTCCCATTAGGTACATCTCATATCTCCACCTCAAAATTTAAAGGACAGTAGTCCTTTTATTCTACAAATGAGTTCACTTAATAAAAGCATTTTTTTAGATATCCAATAAATGGTGGGCACTATGCAAATGCTGGAAATGTGAAGACAAAAAAATCAATTACAAGCTGAAAGGTTCACAAATAAAACACTGTAGCACATGGGCTGGAGAGATGGCCTAGCGGTTAAGAGTGCCGACCGTTCTTGCAGAGGACCCGGGTTCGATCCCCAGCACCCACATGGCGGCCGAGAACCGTCTGAAACTCCAATTCCAGGAGAGCTCCAGTTCCAAGGGACCAGGACCCTCTTCTGACCTCCGCGGCATTGCACGACACGGGTGCACAGACTTGCATGCAGACAGTACATTCATACACATACAGAAATAAATAAAATTAATTAAAAAAAAATTAAAAAAAAAAAAACACTGTAGCACACAAATGGGCCAAACACAGTGGCTGCCTTGAAGAAAGACACACAGTTTAGAAGCTTTCCAGAGGTAAGGGGATAGATCTGACCCTTGAAAGACAAGTAGACTTCACCTGGGGAAGGGGGGGTAGATTTATTGTGCAAATTAAAGTAGAGCAAGAAATACTCTGGACAGTCTGGGTCTGTGTTAATATTGTGCCATGGAGCCTAGGTGCTCAGAGGTAAAGCTGGACCTATGAGCAAGGACCATGCTGAACAATATACCAATTTGGACTTATGCCTGCAAACAGAAGCAGATAGGGAAGGTTTATGCATGGTAGAGTGCTGCAATGCCATGCTTGCACATCTTTAGAACAGGGATGGAGAGGGATTACCTTCAGAGGGAGCGAGGGCTTGGGACCAACAGGATTTGATGCTGTGTGGTTGGTGAATTTGAGATGGAAGACATTCCACTATTTCCACTCTTGTTTGATACTATCTCTTGAGAGAAGATGTTATGGGTAGAGGGCCTGTGTTACTGGGGCACAGGCAATGCCTAGAAGAGGCTGAGCATAAGGGAGATGCAGGCCCTTTATTTTCTACCATCAGCCCTACCCATACTCTTCCCAGTGTTATGAAAGCCCATAGTGATCCTCACCCTCTTTCACGCTTGACTGTGTCACCCAGGCCATCCTAACCTCTCATTTTCAGATGACATCCCACAGCAGGAGGTGTGCTGTGGACATCATGTGGAACAGGAGAGTGGGTGCTTGCCTCCTGACCAGCAGATGCCCTGTCACACAGTGGTCAGTATGTTTAACACCAGAGGAGGCCCAACATTCAAATGCCAGATCATGAGATAAGAAGGTGAGAAATATTTCTCTTTTTTTGAGAAATATTTCAATGCCATAAGCTGGAAGGGCAGCAGGACCTGGCACACTGGTTGTCACACAGACAAGACCTCCTGGTGCTGGGGAAAGAGGATACAGACATATACCATGTGGATGATCCCTGGGGGTGGTATCAAGGAGTTACCAAGGCCAAATCCATGCTTCCTCAGTTCATAGGTCTATGGGACCTATGAACATGCCCCAGGGTTGAAGGAATGTGTGTGTGTGTGTGTGTGTGTGTGTGTGTGTGTGTGTGTGTGTGTGTGTTACTTGATGAGAAAATGCTGGGGGCCTAGTTGGTATCTCTTATACAACAAGAATACATTTTCATGATAAGATAATTGGACACTCATATGCTGCTTCATAAAGACACAGTGAGAGGATCAGGTATAGATTATTTTAGGCTTATTTAGCTTTTTCTATCTGTTTATGGAAAGTTCCAGTCAAAAATCTAATGGCAGTGAAGAAGGAACTGAAGGGGTGTTGGGAAGCTGAAGTCTAGGTTGATGACCAGGGTCAAGGGGTATACTGGCTGCAGTGGCTAAAATGCTGTCATCACTCTCAGAATACTGTCAGAGCCATGGTTGCCAAGGACATATCCCAGCTGCTATGTCCGCATACTCAGAGGAAAGGGGGTTTGAATTGGCTAGGATTCCTGATTCATCCTGTAAATGTCTGGTATTCTTTGGATTTAGGAGTGGCCATGGTGCTCTTTATCGAGATGGCTCTGGATAGTGAGATGTGCTCATAGCATTCTAAATATTACAGCTGGAGTGGACTGCAGCATCGAGTGACTCAGCCCTTCATTTTATAAAGTAAGTGACAACCCAGTGGAGTGATATGACTCATGCTATGAGCTCAGAACTGTGCCCCAGCCAAGGAGAACTGCTATACTCAGATATGGGTGGTCCAAATATTGTCTAGAAAGTCTGTCTGTATTTATCCAGCCATGCCCTATGGGAGGAAGTAGGGAAGAAACTGACAAGAAAGTACCCCCAAATTCTCCACTAGTATAGCATGGCCCAGTATAGCACATATCCCAGTAAATGCAAAGCAAGACTAATTCTCACTGCTCTGAGTTGAGGGCCAAGGTGAGACCTCAAGCAGCAACAGATAGCAAGAACACATGTTCATGCTAGGACAAATTGAATATTCATCTCCCCTATTTCATGGATAGACAGTGAGGGAACATATTTTAAGCCAGGATAGAGCCTAGATCACCCTTCATAGTGTCTACACTTCGTGAATTGGGGTGAGGGAGGGGACAAAAGAAAAAGAAGGCAGAGAGGGCCAGCTGTTTTCTGAAAGAAGTTCCTGGAAATTATCACTTTTAACAGTTCAGTTCCCATCCTTTTATATTTATTTATTTATTTATTTATTTATTTATTTATTTATTTATTTTTGTCTTTTTGGGTAGGGTCTCCCTTTAGTCCCAGCTGGCCTGGTGCTTACTATGTAGACCAGGCTGGCCTTGAACCCACAGAGATCCACTTGCCTCTGCCTCCTGAGTGCTGGGATTTAAAGGTGTGGGTCATTAAGCCGAGCTATTTCCCATCGTTTTTAATTGAATCATGAGGCCATATCTAGCTGCAAGAGAAACTGGAAGGTCTCTTTATCCTGAGTGATTCTCAGTTACAAATTGAGACTCTTGTTATTGAAATTAAGAACACCCAATGCCTGATGTACCAGGTTCAAGGTGACCCATTTCATGCAACCTTCGTTCCTACCTTTGTCTTTTGTGATGCTCTCTGTTGAACAATGGTCACCACAGAATGCTGAATTTATTTGAATTTGTTCTCTCTTCACCACCAGTGGGCACAGATAGGGTAATACTTACCTACCGCAAGTGTCTACAGTTCCCTGAGTCTTCACCAACCTTCTCAGTTTGACTTACTATCTATGAACATTCTTAATAGCATAAGTCCATGTTTTACTTTCAGATTTTTTTCTTGTATCTGGCAATATATCTTTTTGCTTGTTTGTTTGTTTTTTGAGACAGGGTCTCCCTTTAGTCTCAGCTGGCCTGAAGCTTGTTCTGCATTGGGAGGTGCATTTAAGGAATGCTTACATAGAATTATCATTCGATTCTAGTAGCCTCATCATGCCTTTAGGAAAGTCCCTCCCAGAATGCCCTTCAGCCTCTGATAAATCTATATTGACCAGGGTTCATGTGATCCTCATACACGGACTTGTCTGGATTCCATCCTGTACTTGTAAGAGGTTGCATAATCATGGGCTGTTATGTAAATAATCATTGGATGTAATATAAACAATGTCTGTGCAAATACACGTGATAAATATTTCATAGATTGGCAAGGATTGCTTCCAATGTACCAGTTCAATAGTCTTTGACATGCAAATGAAAAATCATGGAATCTTGAGTGAATTCACATTTACTGACAATGGAAGGATGATTGGTTATAGATATTTAAACAAAAGCCTAACACATGAGGGAAATTCAGGGGACTGGTAATGTGCAAGAGAAGGGTCTTTTGTATTTCCACATGAATATGATTTCCAGAGTTACATATGTTCTAGAACAACACTGGGCATTTCTTTTTTTAATGTTTTTTTTTATTTTATTTATTTTTTATGAGTATGAATGTACTGTCTGCATGTAGGTCTGTGCACCCATGTTGTGCAATGCCACGGAGGTCAGAAGAGGGTGTCAGATTCCCCTGGAACTGGAGATAAAGATGGTTCTCAGCCTCCATGTGGGTGCTGGGGATCGAACCCGGGTCCTCTGCAAGAGCAGTCAGCGCTCTTAACTGCTAGGCCATCTCTTCAGCCCCACCATTGGGCATTTCTTATGTGTTACTTCTTAACCTCACTACAACTTAAGGATATGCTCCCCATTCGACAGAGTAAGAAACTGAGGGTCAGAGCACACAACTCACTTCAAATATAATCTTAGATTTGACCTCATATATATCTAGTTACAAAATTACCAGTGACCTTTCAGATATTTGATGAATTTTTCTGTGAAACAGAAAAAGCAGGGTCTAGAGAACAATGACATCAGAGGCTACCAGCCTTGGTGTCCTAAAAGAGACCCAGGATCCCCCCTGCTATGGGAACATCAGGGACAGGCCTGAGCAAAAGCTTGGAGATCAGTTGACAGGAGGAAGTAGACAGTGCTCCACCTGACTGGAGAGTGGTTTCTAAGTTCCCAGGCATCCCAGAACAGTAATTAGAATGATGATTTTTCAGTCAACAGGACAGTGGGCTGTGCTTGAAGAACTGGGGACTAGATTATGCAACAAAGTGAATATAATTCATGCCACTGTAGTTTTATTTTTTCTTTTTTAATGTATTATTTCTTGTGTGTATGAGTGTACTGTCTGCATGTAAGTTGGTGCACCCGTGTCGTGCAATGCTGTGGAGGAGGTCAGAAGAGGGTGTCGGATTCCCCGGAACTGGAGTTAAAGACAGTTCCTAGCTGCCATGTGGGTGCTGAGAATCGAACCCGGGTCCTCTGCAAGAGCAGTCAGTGCTCTTAACCACTGAGCCCATCTCTCCAGCCCACACTGTACCTTTAAAAGTGACTAGGATAATGCAGACATGTATATGACCACAATAAAACAAAAATCATTAGACAAGATAAATGTGCAGCCAGATCAAACAACAGATCCAAACACAAAAAGCTTCCAATGTCATCAGAAGGAGGGCCTGAAGTGTCCCTCTTTAGACTTCTTTGCTGAAGGAAGATAAGCCTTGAAATTTGGGTAAAGAGGGGTTAAAAAAAATCAACAGCATTCTCTGCCTAGCCACTGAGCCCATAGGACCAGCTCTAAATTGCCAGGTCATTTAACAAGGTCAAAGGTTGATTAACCAGGACTCCCATCTTAATTACTAAAGATAACAGCTGGCATTTATTGAACACTCGCTCCCTTCCAGGCGCCATGGTGGAGCATTGTGCTTATCAGATTGGGGCTGAGGTACTAAGGCCAGCCTTAAGGGAGGAGCCAGGACAGGGCTGAGCAAGGAGTCTACAGGCATGCTATTTAGTGAGCTGACTGGGAGCCTTCCTGGGTGGTCTCCCAAAGTGAAGAGCTGGTCCAGGACTGGGGATGGTGAAAATAACGTTTGAGCAATTTCTTCAGAGAATATGATTGCATTTAAAGTCCAGATTGCTTTGTGAGATTCCTCTAAATAATTCAAAAAACTGACAATTTTCCTAAGTCCAGTGTTCTTACCTGTCCAGAGTGTTTGCACTGATAAAGAGCTGCAACATCCTCAGAGAGTGAGTGAACAGGGTGACAGAGAGTGGCAAGCACTTGTTCTGACAAGGGAAGATGTTTTCTTGTACCCTCCCACCGCCACCCTCTGCCACTGACTCTTTCCACTGTCCTAGCTCCTTATTACCACGCCCCTTGGTTATTGTCAAAGCTCAGGAGAAATCTAAGCTTTCCTGGCTTAGATTTTTTGCCTCAACCCAGACCTTTCATTGCCAAAGTCTTTTTTAGCTGCAGTGTCAAGTTTTCATTCCCTGAAGAAACCAGCAAGGGTCTTTGTCCCTGAATATGAGTCTCCGGCTTCCTTGTCCTCCACCCTCACTTCTCATTCCTGTCCATCTCTTACTGTCTGCAGTAAACACTGGGTGAGTCCATTTCATTGAGACCTGGAAGACAACTGGCCTTTCCGGGATCTGCTTTGTCATGAGTCATTTCTCCCATTACTAAACCCCCATCAATGCAGGGCTACCACCTCCTGCAGGACCCAGAAACTTGCCCTCAGGAAATGTTCCAAAATGGCCATTTGAATATTGGTTTGGTGGTGCTTGCTTTTAATCCCAGTACTTGGGAGGTAGAGGTAGAGGCCAGCCTGTTCTACAGAGTCAGCTCCAGGACAGCTGGTACTAAAAGGGAGACCCTGCCTCAAAAATACCAAAAAAAAAACTGAATATTGGTTTATTGTGCTAGTTTTTCTTGGTCCAGAGCCCCACAGCCTGGCAATTTTTTCTGGTTCTCCATCATTGTGTGATCCAGGTTGCCACCTGGCTGCAGTGGAGGTGACAAGGGAGAGGGAACGCTGTCTTCTTAACTTCTCAAGGGCTATTCCTTCCCTTGATTTTTACTTCTAGAGGCACTTGGTACTATTGCTTTTCCTGAATCTTTAGAGGTTTCTCTGTGTAAATGGGACTCTTCTTTTTCTTTGCTTTTTCATACAAGTTTAGAAACATCCACATTGTCTACTAATCCATATATGTTATACTTCCTAAAACACTTTCTCCCCCTCATTTTCTATGCTTATAACTTCCTGCCTTTTCATTTGTCTCCTCTTAGACATTAATACTGATGAAACATAACAAAATATACCCCAGTTGCTTTTTTTTTCTTCCATTGTGGGCCCTCAACTGAAGAAGAATAGGAGTTAGTTCTGAATGAGGCAGATTTTCAGGGAGGGAAGCCCTAGATGAGACTCAGCCCAGTTCCAGTTACTTTCACTTTCTTCCAGGATGGTCCACTTCTGGGTTCTCATAAAAGTTGGCCCTTTTAGCAGGTTTTTTTTTTTCACCCACTCAGGTTCCTGCTTTCATGTGAATGACATGACCAGCTATATGCATCTTACCCTGTTCAATCCAAAGGAGAAAGGAGAGCCCAGTATTGTCCCATATAGAATATAAAATACAAGACTATCAAGGGGGCTAGACAGTGCTCCAGTTATGGACCTTCCTTCCCATGTGGGGAATCTTTTTGTGGGGAGTCCATCTCTTTGTAGGGAGTCTATCTCTTTGTGTGCTGTGTAGAGTGTTACTTGTGCTTCCATAAACCTTGACTGTGTGATATGACCACAAACTTCTCCTTTTGTAATTCTTTACCTGGCAAAGAAATTGACCTGCAAAAGACCCTAGGTGAGGTCAGAGTTCAGGGCCTTGTGCTTTCTATGCAAACATTCTACCACTGAGCTATATCCCCACCCCTAAACCTGCCTTCTTAAACCAAGAGTGCAAACTGACTATTTGTCCATTGCCACTAAATCCTTTCTCCTCTTGAGTGTATCTGTCCTCCCCAGATGTACTGCAGCACTCTGATCAATAACTCTCTGCCACTATGGAATGCAAATATCTTTTTTTTTTAATTTTTTTTTAATTAATTTTATTTATTTCTATATGTGTATGAATGTACTGTCTGCATGCAAGTCTGTGCACCCGTGTCGTGCAACGCCGCGGAGTTCAGAAGAGGGTGTCGGATTCCCCTGGAACTGGAGTTCTCCTGGAATTGGAGCTTCAGACGGTTCTCAGCCGCCATGTGGGTGCTGGGGATCGAACCCGGGTCCTCTGTAAGAGCGGTCGGCGCTCTTAACCACTAGGCCATCTCTCCAGCCCTGGAATGCAAATATCTTGAACACACAGAATCAAGAGGCTATAACACTCAGTGCATTTTAATGTGCAAAGTATGGGGGCAGTGAGTTGAGCTGATTTTCTACCACATCATGTGTTTCCACTGAGTCTGCAACTCCTATTGGGTTGTAGATATCTATCTAGTATCAATAAGGCAACCCAACCCTTAACCTGGATGTTCTCAGTTCCCAGAGGAGAAAGCAGATGGTTTCTCAGGTTGTAACAGAGCCTATGCCCCTGGAACTACCTTGATAAGCCTGATAAGAAGGGATTTACTAAGGTCCATTCTTGCGCTGAAGTTTTTCCCTCCCCTACATTCACATCTTACCTGCACAGCACTCTTTATCTGTCAGGCACAGTGGAGAAAGAGAAGGAAGAACCTATTTAAGCAAGTGAGAGATCCCTTTCTTTTTACTGGTATTGTTGGAGTTAGTCATACTGGTAAAGATTTGGGAACCGTGATTTAAATAACTTGAACTGCAGACTCCAACTTTACCCAGGCCCATTCTAATTAGAGAGGGCTTTTAACCTCAAAGCCCAACATGAGAAGATAGATCTAGGATGGCTGTTTCTCACTTATGTGGTATCACACAGGAATGCATAGCCTATTGCTCATCGGGAAGGTAAAGTCTCTAGAAAATGAAGCCAGGTGAACAATGACCCTTCTAATTGCAGATCCATGTCAGGATGGGAAACAGTGTATGGTCCCAAGGATTGGGGGGGCACTCTTGTAAAATGCAGCCACTGATGTGAGGCTATGATAAGCCCAGGAGCTGGAAAGAGGCCCAAGCTAGCTGTAGAGGTCTAACAGTGTTCCTTCCATGTGGCCAAACCCCAAGGTTGTGGTGTAGTGGTGGGGGGTGAGAAGGATGAGGCCTGGTGGGAACCAAGGTCACACAAAAGACTGGGCCTAGCTTGAGGAATGGAGGTTCACTCCAAGCAGGAGCTTTCTTTTCTGTTCATGGTGAAATGTCTGATTTGCATACAGAATGAAAGGCCTGAGCTCCCCCAATGGGCTTTGGTGACAAATTCACTCAGGTGTGAGGGGCAGGGTTGGGTACAGATGGTAACAAGAAGGTGTGGTTAGATTTATCAGAACAGAATCCTAGGAGTTCAGCCAACCTTGCTCTATCTCTTTTATTTAAAAAGCAAAAAGAGAAATGAAACTGGGCACATGCCTTACATTACAGTGCTTGGCAGTGGAAGCAGATGGATCTCTGTGAAACAGAGGCCAGCCTGGTCTATATAGTGATTTCCAGGCCTGCTAGAGCTATATACTGACAGTCTATCTCAAACAAAACAAAACAAAAACGAAAACAAAACAAAAGAATAAAGAGAGAGGACGATGCCTCTTTCTGGAGATTCCAAGGCCCTAAGATTTACTTGACCTTATAAACTCTTTCTCAGCAGCTTTCACTATACAGATCCTCTTTTTATCTCTGTAGTTGGCCTTCCAGGATAGCAAGGAGCCTGGCAAATCCATCTCCTTAGGCCAGTCTTAGAACATTACAGACTGAGCCCAACTGGACCAATTAGGCCATGTGTGAGGCCCTCTCTCCAAGTTTTGGGCTCCCATACAAGCATGTGTCAGGCACCAGGGCAGCCTGCAAACCCTTCCCTTTGCTTCTTGGAAACAGATGCAAGCCATCTCCTCCACCTGCAGCTTGGTCCCACAGTTCTCATGCACTTTAATTCATTTCCTGGCTCAAAGCCTACCAGATCTCTCAAATTTTCTTCTAGCAGCAGACAAAGTGGGGCACCCAGGACCTAGCTTTCTGTATCCCTTCAAACAACCACATAGACAAGGAAACAGATGTCCTATGTTCCCATTACACAGATAACCCATGGGCCCATATTCTCAGAAAGAAGAATTGCCTTTAAAGTACTCAGTTGAACTTAACCTTGGGCAGGACATGAGACTGGGAGAGCCTCTGCTAGCAAGGAAGAGAGGTACAGATATTCACTTCGGTCCCTACAATTCAAAGGTGACTAATACTATTGTGAACTGAACAGTGTTCTTCATCCCATCATTTATATGTTGAAGCCTTGTCCCTCCAGTGTGTCCATACACCTACAGTTTGAGAAAGGGCCTTCTTTTTATAATGTATGTTTTAATGTAGTTTTTTTGAAGGTTCTATAAGAATTTAATATAACTTTTACAATGTTTACAATGTAAATTATACATTATTATAATATTTCAATAACTTGGAGATCATACTGAAATTATTCTATAAAGCTATCAGTACTTTTCTGTTCTCCCCCCTTTGTATTACTCCAAATTATGCCCATATGAACAACACATATGTATTAAAACTATGACCTCTGAGATTGAACCGTATGGCTTTTGAGTGGTAAATATGTCAAAATGGGGTTATGAGTGTGGGCTTTATAAAAAATGGGGTTATGAGTGTGGTGTCCCTATAAAAAGAGAAGATTGGGACGCAGATGTATACAGAGCGGAGACCATTTGAAGACACAAGGAATAGCTGTCATGAACAAGCCCAGGGGATTAGTCTCAGAAGAAATCAATCCTGTCAATATATGTACTTCAGACTTCCAACCTCCAGGACTGTGAGGAAATAAATTTCTGCTGTTTAAAACTCCTGGTCCGTGTCACTGCATAGGGTAGCCCAAGCAGAACACTTAGAGAGTTCCTAAGAGACATGTGCTACAAGAGTGGAGGGGAAAGGGGTGCGACCTGAAGAACAAGGAAGTGAACCTTTGAGCTCCAGAGTGGACTGGCTGGGTCCAAGTACCTCTGGGATTTGCCCCTTCCTAGGTGAGAATCACCACTTCATAAGGTAGATAAGGAGGAAGTCAAATAAGGAGGGTGCAGATAGATCTCCAAGGAAATCCATCATAAGGGAAGATGTGAGCAAACTGCTAGGGAGGACACATAGTAGAAATGTACAAGGTGCAGGGGGTGCAGGACTGCCCATGGAGGAAAGAGCCTTCTGGCACAGAGGCAAGGTAGAGGCTAGGCTTGCAGTGGGGCCACAGGAGAAAGTCATCTGGAAGAGATGGAAGGCAAGTCTGAGAAATAGGGGTAAAGCAATGAGAAAAACAGAAACTTGCTACTAGACTGTGCTCCCAAAGAAAAAAGAAACCTTAGTGTGATCATTACGTGTTTTATATATGCATAAAATTGCCATACTGTCTCCCCCAGGTAGAGGGAAATATTATGTGACAATTAAAAGTTAGAAAAACTTAAAGTGTGAAGGAAGGAAATGACCATCAGGTAAGGGAACAGAGAAAGCAGGGCTCCCGCTAGAAACCAGTGAGTAATTCTGGCTCTTCTATTTGCTCATCTGAAATATTTATCTCAACATTTGAATGCATAAACAACGCAACAACCCAGATGCAGCAGATCCTCTCTTCGGCTCTTAAAAGATTTCCTGTGAAAGTGTTCCTGGAAGAGACAGTTAAAGCCTACTCTCCCTCACCCTGCAATTGATCGCTAAGCATCAGGCCAGCACATCTCCTCTGTATGGGTCCTGAGCCGATCTCAGGTTTCTGAAGGGACAAGAAGCCTTTGGGAGCTCAGCCAAAAGGTGCTGATACAGAAGTAAGAGCCATGCATCCTGCCCCTGTCCATTTGTCCAGGGGTTGAAGAAAAGTTAAAATTTGTTAATAGCTCAGATATTATGTAGGTTAGCTCTCCTGTTTTATAGAAGAGGAAACTGAAGCCTATTGAGCTTCGAGTGCCATAGATAACACTGCAACTTGGATCTTGTGATTCCCAGACCAGGACTCATAACAAAACACCACAGTAGTCACAGTGCAAGCCAGAATGTAATTTTAAATCTTCAGATAGCCATGGGGAAAAAAACAAAAAAGGAAACAGGTAAAGTTAGCCTTAGCAATACATTATACCCAATCCATTTTAGGTAATATACACCAACTTTCTTTGTGTGCACCTTGCAGTCCACTAAAGTTAAAACATTTTATGTGACTGAGACATGGGTAGGTTGGTAGGAGCCAGACTCTGAATACCAATGGGAAAGTCCTGTCTAAGGAAAACTATGAGTTGCAGGCCCATGAAGCTACACATATTGCAGAAAATCTACAGTCTCTCCAGAGCATTACTATATAGAGAAATATTCCCATAATAAAAGTGTAGGCTGTGGTAGACATTGTCCTAGCCCACAATAGACAGAAGACTCTTTATCCAGCCACCCATTTTCAGGGTGATTTTAGCTGATACAGGACCCCTGTGGGCAGCTGGTATTCCATCTATCTGTTAGGTGGCTGGATGTGGGTGGCACTGCCAACTTCTGGGTGGAATGCTGGAACAGAAATGCCTGGGTTGTAGAGGGACTGCTTCACACTGAGGGACATGAGAGGCCAGCCCAGATGACCCAAGTAGAATGCCAAAGCTCCTTGGCTTGGCCAGCTAAACCAGCATCTAGCGCTGTGTCAAGTTCCTACATTCCATTCTTTTCCAACAATTTGGGATTCCGTTAAATGCTGTCTCTAGCTGATTTTGCCCCCACCTTTTCTAAAAATGTTAATGTGCATCTTGGGGCCAAGTGCTTCTTCTCTGCTCCATTAGGACAAGCTTCCTGTTAAGGGAAGGGCAGCTGATAAAGAATTACCAAGGTAGCATCCCTTCCACATAACCTGGGCTCTCTGAGTATCCACCAAGCCAGATGCTCAAGTTGACAGAAACAGGTTTCTCTGACAGGAGGTTGTCTCATGGACTGGAGCAAATTATGACATATTATACATATGAAACTCATGCCAATAACGAGACTGAGTATAAAAAATAGAATGCAAAACAGCTCAATGAAAAGTTTACATTGATTATATGTCAAAATGGTAATATTTGGGGCTGGAGAGATGGCCTAGTGGTTAAGAGCGCCAACTGCTCTTGCAGAGGACCCGGGTTCGATCCCCAGCACCCACATGGTGGCTGAGAACTGTCTTTAACTCCAGTTCCAGGGGAATCCAACACCCTCTTCTGACTCCACGGCATTGCACAACACAGGTGCACAGACCTGCATGCAAACAGTACATTCATACACATAAAAATAAATAAATAAAATTTAAAAAAATATTTGTCCTATGCTGGATAACAATGTATATTGCTAAAGTTAATCCCAACTGTTTCCTTTTACTTTTCTTTTTTACTGTTTCTTTTTTCTTGTCAGACATTGCTATTCTGGTGGAATTGTGTCATTTGAGGGGCAAACCCCCTAATGATATTGTCTGGGATAAGACAAGCAGGTCCATAAACAGGCAAAAGCCTATTGGTTACTGACCGGGACAAGGAATGTGTAGATATGAGTATGGGTTGTTGATACTGCTGGACATGAGAGGTATTGCCCATTCCCTTGCCTCATTCACTTTCCCTTAGAAGTCATGGCTGAGGGGCTACAGCCTAGAACCAAGTCCCTGAGGTGCTACTGCTGTGGAGTCAGGCAGAGCCCTGCAACAGGACATCTTCCAATGAAGGCTGAGTTATTTAATGCTTCTCAAGGTTTGAAGTCTGGGGCTGGACATGTGCCCTGATAATACAAGGATTTTTTTGTTTATATTTTAGTGGTGAGTAAATGAACTTATACTAATGACAAAACTGAGCAGAACTAAAGCATGTGTGTGTGCTACCTATATCCCTACAAATATGTATGGATAATCCAAGATTATCTCAAAGTTCAGGAACATATTTAGACACCGGGTTTATAGCAGCTTTATTCACAGCACCCAAAGACAGAAGAGCATAATAGATGAAATATATATATATATATATATATATATATATATATATATATATGTGTGTGTGTGTGTGCAATGGAAAATACAATTTAGTTTTTAAAGGGAAGGAAATTCTGATACATGTTACAACAGGAGTGCAGATGTATGATGGGGATGGCTGCTACTGAACTGTACACTTAAAATGGCTACATTGATGACTTTTATTTTATTTTATTTTATTTTATTTTATTTTATTTTATTTTATTTTTGAGACAGGGTCTCTCTATAGCACCAGCTGCCCTGGAACTCACAAGCTGGCCTTGAACTCACAGAGATCCACCTGCCTCTGCCTCCTGAGTGCTAGGATTAAAGGTGTGCTCCACCACACCCATCTTAAAGACGGTTCTTAGGCGCCATGTGGGTGCTGGGAAGCGAACCCAGGTCCTCTGCAAAAGCAGTTGGTGCTCCTAACCACCGAGACATCTCTCCAGCCCCTACATTCATTTTTTTGGACTTTTATCATACATAGAAAAATCAATAGATTTTTTTTCCTGCCAATAACATATTTACCAGGAATGAAATTGAGGAAAACATTTTATTTACAACAGATTTTGAAAAGTAAAAGACTGAAGAATAAACCTAATTAAGGAGGTGAAATATTTCTACAAGGAAAATGTCAAAGCACTGAATAAATAAATTGAAGCAGGCATCAGAAGATAGAAAAATCTGCTATGCTCAAGGATTGGCAGAATTTATGTTATGAAGACTGAATGAAATTCAATACAACCCGTATCAATGGCATTCTTCACAAATGTAGTGTACAAAAAATTCCTGAAATTCATTTGGAAGCTCAAAGCAGTTCGAAGCAGTGAGAACAATGCTGGAAGTATCACAATGACACATCTCAAATTATACTACATACCTTAGTGACAAAAACAGCATGGCAGTGTCGCAAAACAGATAAGTAGACTCACTGAATAGAATAGGAGACCCAGAAATAAACCCACAGCAATAGCCACTGGAATGTGACGGGAGTGTCAAAGGTGTACACTGGAAGAAAAATAGCCTCATCCATAAATGGTACATGGCAGAGTGGATATCTACATGCAAAAAATTAAAACTTGAGCCATGTCTCTCATTTTGCATAAAAGTCAACTCAAAATGGATCAAAATCCTTAATATAAGACTTGAAACTTTAAAATTTCTTGAAGAACATATTTCAAGGTAGAGGCATAAACTAGAAATTTCTGAAAAAGACTTTAATAGCATAGGAAATATCTGTAAGAATTGGCAAATAGGTTACATAAAATTTTAAACACTTTGTCCAGCAAAAGAAGCAATCACAAGATTGACAAGACAGCCTACAGAAAGGAAGAAATCTTTGCTAAATGTACACCAGACAGGGGGTTTAATATTTAGAATATATAAAATCCTATAAAAATATATACTAAATCCAATCATCCAATCAGTAGATTCAAGAACTGAATGAACAGTTCTCAAAGGAAGGAACACAAATAGCCAATAAGTATTTTAAAGTGTGTTCAACATCATTAGTCATTAGGGAAATGCAAATCAAAACCACTTTTGGATTTGGTCTCACCCCAGTCAGAATGTAAAACATCAAGAAAATAACTGACAAGAGATGCTAGCAAAGATGAAAGGAAAGTGTCCTTATGCCCTGTGGGTGGACTGTAAAATAGTACTGCCACTATGTAAATCAGTATGGAAGTTCCACAAAGTCTAAAAATATACATACCCTATGACCCAACTATACCACTCCAGGGATTTATCGGGACTCTAAATCCATATACCACAAAGATATTTACTTATCCATGCTCACTGGTGCATTATTCACAATAGTTATGAAGTGGAATCAGCCTAGAGGTGCATCAACAGATGAGGGGGAATGCAATGCATGCACAATATTGAATTTTCTTTCCACTGTAAAGAAAAATTAAATGATGACATGCTCAGGAAAGTGGATAAACCTGAGAAACATCATATGAAGTTAAACAAGCCAGATTCAGAAAAACAAACATCAGATGTTTTCCCTTGTATATGGATAATGGATTTAATTCTGTACATATACAGAGGGGTAGATCAGACTACTTCAAAGAGACCATGAGAGGGACAAAGAAGAGATCTTAAGGAAGTTGGGAGGATTAAAAAAGAGACAGACTTTTTTTTGTCCAACATCTTAATGAAACTGCAGTGGTCTCTGCAGCTCTCTGAGCTTTGCCATGCCACCCAAGGATGACAAGAAGAAGGATGTGGGAAAGTCGGCCAAGAAAGTCAAAGACCCCATGAACAACCTGGGGGCAAGACCAAGAGGAAGAAGTGGTCCAAAGGCAAAGTTCGGGACAAGCTCAACAACCTAGTCCTGTTTCAACAAAGCTACATATGACAAACTCTGTAAGGAAGTTCCCAACTATAAATTTATTACCCCAGCTGTGGTCTCTGAGAGACTGAAGATTCACAGTTCCCTGGCCAGGGCAACCCTTCAGGAACTCCTTAGTAAAGTACTTACCAAACTGGTTTCAAAGCACAGAGCCCAAGTAATTTACACCAGGAACACAAAGGGTGGAGCTGCCCCAGCTGTTGGCGAAGATGACTGAAGAGGTTAAATTGACTATACATTTGGAAAAATAAAACTTTATTAAATCAAAAAACGAGACAGAAATGGAATGTGTATGGCATGAGAGAAGAAAGAGGGCTATTGGTGGGGAGACAGACCAGCTGGAGAGGGCAGGGATACTGGGAGGGGAAGGGGGAGGGGACAAATAAGACACAAGTATTTACAGAAAACCCATCAGGAAACCCATTATTTTGCATACTAACTTTAAAATATTTTAAATATTTAAATATTTATGTTTTATCACAAATTTTAATACATTTTTAGATGGAAAGACATCAAGGCCTTTTTACATAAAGATCAATAGCTTGTTTTTACAGTTTATTCTGTTCCAGGAAGATGAACCACTAAACTATTGACCATGTTAGCAGGAACCAAACCTCTAGCCTCCAGGTCAGTGACCTGTGAGGGAAGCAGAGGCTGAGCATACTACCAGCTCATGATCCTGAGTGCCGGGAAGGTAGGGCTAAGTTATCTACAGTGCTCAGGTCTCACCTGGAGAATGCCACATACCTGGATGGTTCTTTCTCTTATGTTTCCCAAAGATGGAACTATACCATCTATTACAAAGTTAGAGTTGATCAAGATTGTTAGTAAATGTCACAGTCAAGGAGCAGAAAGTCTGTGTGAAGTTGCCCATACCCAGAAGGTCTGGAAAAGGCAAGGCAGGGCAAATCAAATGTCCTGTACAGAATAAGATCAGCACTAGTGGGCACCGTTCTCAATGCTATAGTTAAAAGGGCTTTATTGGCCACCCCAATTTCACCACTGAAATAGTCTTACATTTTGTAATTGATAGGAAGGGCATAAAAGAACCCCTTAAATGGAATAGGAAGGGAGCTAGCTATACCCCCTGGGAACTTGGCCACTCAAAGATGGCTTCAGCATACTCCACTGAATGACTGAAAGGGAGGAGGAAGAAGCTGCCACCTGGAGAGCATTGCCCTGAACCAGTCATCAAACACCACAACACAATGATTCAGTTTTTTATAATATGACATTCCAAAAGACAGTTACTACTATCACCCTGATTCACTCACATATGCTACAAGGAACATTGCCTAAAACGTGTATTTTAAACACCAGCTATCTTAGCTAAATAAATACTATGATGATATTTATTCAGATAGACCATGGCTCTACCACCACAGTCTTAAGCACTACAGCCATCACCAGACAGCTGCTGGAGGCAGTGCCTCACCATGGCAAAGAATGCTCAAGCATCTAGAGGTGCCCCTGCTCACTGGATGATGTTCTCTCCACCACTGTCTCCTGAGCCAAGAGATTCAACTGTTTATGAAAAACAGCATCGTTTTCCCTCTTGGCTGCAAAAACCATGAGAAATTTTTGTGTGGTGATACATAAGTCCCAGAAAGTTTGGTTTTTAAAAAGTTCTATAAAGTGTGGGTGGTTCCTCAACTTTGTCTGTATTTACTAAATAGTTATTGTACACAAAATAAGCCTGCAAGCCCAACCCGCACCCAGCACACCTCCCCAAAGAGGCCCCGAGGAATAAATGGACACCTTCATTAGTGGGTTGAAGCAGCTGACTCTCTGATGCAGGAGTTTGGAACTGGAAATGAATGTAGGATGACAAGCCTGCTAGCAGAGTTGTTGGAGCACCTTGCCTTGATTCAGAGATGACAACACTCCCTGAGTTTAAACCCCTCTAAGAAAATATTCATAATTCATCCCATATAAGTCAATTTTTTTTCTTTGAGAAACTTTTCTCCAGTGTTTTTTACACAGTCCATCAACAATTATTTCATGAATAGCTGCACTTCAGGATGTGGAGATACATTGATTTTAGTGGCATCCTTAAAAATGCATAAATACAAGGGTTTGATGAAAAGGTTTCATGTCTTTCTGTATCCCCCCCCCTTTTTTTAGCGTATGAGTCTCCAGAAGACAGTTGTATTATACATGACTATAGGGTGGAGTCAAGGCACAGATTTCATCAAATTCACCCATGTTGTTTTGGGTGACTATATATGATTAACTTGGGAAGCAAACTTAATTTTTACGTTAAATCATCTTAAAGAGAATGCTACAAGGTGATACTGTACAACAGAGAAATTATAGAGAACATTTGTATGTGTCAATCCCAAAGTTCTTGCTCTACAGATTTTATGTAAAGCAAATGTGGGCAACAGCGAATTATATCTCCATTTAATTCAGATGCATTACCATTTTTATCAGATTCTGTAAACAACTTTGTTTAAATATACATATGTTTACTTTTACTTTTTTTTTTTATTTCTGTATGTTGTAATCAATGTACTGTCTGCATGCAGGTTTGTGCACCCGTTCGTGCCAATGCCGACGGAGGTCAGAAGGGGTCTCGGATTCCCCTGGAACTGGAGTTCTCCTGGAATTGGAGTTTAAAAGATTTGTTTGTTTTCCAACAGGACAAAAGTCACCAACTTAACGGCTGAAAGAAAAGAAAAGATACAGGTTTGCATTGAGTAGGATGTACTAAAAAGAGACAACGGAAAGGCTGACCCGTTTAACATTCAAAGGAAAGAAAAGCCTCAGATTGCCATAAACATCGAACCCTCTGTGGATCCTACATGAAACAACTAGTTTAATGAGTCCTAATGAAAACTTACCTTCTAGGTGCCACAAAGGTTCTGATATGAGAGACTTCCTTGCCTTCCCACCCATAGAAAGGAGAAATATGACAATGATGAGGTCGCTCCCCAACTGTAATTGGAGACACTAGCTATTATAGGTAATCTCTTTATAAAACCAGTAAAACTGCTTTCTTAATTGACTACTAGACATGGGAACTGTGAAGGGATACTCTCAGTTCAGAACCAATATAATACTAAAGTCCTAGGGCTATGCACTCAGGCAAAATATATTAATACAGGAGCTCTGACATCAGCATGGATTGTTCTACCAGGTGGATGTTGGCCAGGGATCCAAGCCCCACAAAAGGTAAGGGCTCCTTGCCTCTAAGTTGGGATACCCTACAGGAGGCAGAGGGCAATAAGACCCTGCTGCCGAAGACCTGACGTTTAACATGGGAGGGATGTATTGAGACCACACATGCAAGTGTACAGATGGCCTCTGGAATGCCAGAGATGTTACCAAAGGCCACTAAACCAATAAAGCAAATATGGGTCTCCCTGAGTCAAGCACGACTCCACCGTCCAGCACCAGCTACACTCACCTGCCTGGAAATACTGTGCAGCAGAGGCAACCATGTGCCTGTATATCCCAAATCTAATTGGCTATTGGCTCTCCCTTGGAGAAATAACCCATGCTGATGCCACAAGCTTACATCCTCTACAGGTTAGGAGATGTTATAAGCCACAGTAAGACCCTGTCATATTTAACAGAGGAGGGAAAATTGTAATTCATGGATTAACATAACCAAACATGTGTCTATGCTAAAGTAACCTACCATAACTATTAGTGCTGCTTAAATACCTATATATCTAATTGCTTGTTCTTCATTAGTAGGATCGAAAAGTTATTCCTGGACAAACTGTCAGCCCATGAAAGGAAACAGCCAGAATTGACCAGAGTCCAAGTCAACAGCTCCAGAGAGAGTGGACTGTTTTACCTCTCATCCACCTGTGCCCCTTTCTAAGCCTATGGAACACCTGCGGAAGAGGGGGCGTGGTAGAATGTAAGGGCTGCGATTGGGGTGAATGGTGAACTACAGCAATTATAGTCTGGACACTCATTTGATCAACTTGATTGAACAAAACAACCTGGCACCCCCCCCCCACTGGATGGTGGGGCTGTAGGTGTTTGGGCACAACAGCCTGCAGATAGGTTTTGCATGAAGGATGCTTGTACTCATGGATTATCACTTATAGCTAAAAATGAAAAAAAAAAAAAACTGAGATAAAGATGCAGGACAGTTATGGCAGAATGCATGAACTGGGATGGGGTGGGGGTGGGGGGGAGGGAAAGGGAAATAAGCCTGAACTGAATTGGAAAAATGTATGAAATGCACAAAGCATCAATAAAAACTAATTTAAAAACAAAAAAAATGCATAAATAGGGGCTGGAGAGATGGCTCAGTGGTTAAGAGCGCTGACTGCTCTTGCAGAGGACCCGGGTTTGATTCCCAGCACCCACTGTGGCTAAGAACTGTCTTTAACTCCAGTTCCAGGGGAATCCAACGCCCTCTTCTAACCTCTGCAGCATTGCATGACACGGGCACACCAACGTACATGCAGACAGTACACTCGTACACATAAAAAATAATAAATAATTTTTTTTAAAATGCACAAATAATATGTATTTAATCTCACTTTTGTATATATGTATTTTAGAGTCCTGTGTATATAATAGTAAAACAAAATCCAAAAGACTATATGCCAAAATGCTATAGTGATTTCTGAGTAAGAGAATTAATTTTCTTTTCTTTTAGCATCACTATATATTTTTTCTAGAGTAAATGTGTATTACATCTGAAATTGAAAACAGCATTTAAAAGTTTGGAGCCACTTAAAGAAGTTTATGTGCATTTGTAGTTTGGAGACCTCAGAGTTCCAATTAGCTTCTCTGCATGAATATTTTAGGCATACCCAAAGAAAAGACAGGACTTACATTTTCCCTGTGACTGGAATAAAATACATATGTATATGCATCTACAAATCCAGATTAACCTATAAATGTTTATATTTTATTTTTCTCTTGTTTGTTTGAGACAGAGTCTCTTTGTAGCTCCAGCTGTCCTGGAACTCACTATGTAGACCAGGCTGGCCTTGAACTCACACAGATCCACCTGCCTCTGCCTCCCAAGTGCTGGGATTAAAGATGTGCATCACCATGCCTGGCTTATTTTTCTCTTTTAATTAAGGTAATAACTGCACTTTTATAGAAGAAATTGTGCTGCTTCAGCTCCATGCATACAATGTGTATTGATGAAATCAGGGCTTGTAGCATCTCTGTCTCTCCTTACTTTATGTTTGGAGCCTCTGAGCTCTTCTCACTCTTCAGAAAATATGTAACCAGTCATTATGGGCTATAGTCTTTTCATGTAGACATATTCTAGAACTAAAACCTTTATGGAAACAGGCCATGGATAGATGATAGAAGATCGAAGGTAGAAAGAAAGATAGATAGATAGATAGATAGATAGATAGATATGATAGATAGATAGATAGATGATAGAGATATATGATAGATAAATGACAGCCAGATAGGTAGATATAGATGATAGAGATGATTAGATGATAAATTATTGATAGATGATATAAATGATAGATAGATTGATAGATAAATGATTCATAGATAAATAATAGATGATAGATGTTAGATATAGATAGGTAGAGATGATTAGATAAATGGTAGAGATAGATAGATAGATGATAGATAGATAGATAGATAGATAGATAGATAGAGACATTGCTGCCACCTCCTTCTTCAACATGAGCCAGAAATCTTTTACTTGCCTGACTCACTTCAGGCCCTGTCTTTGTTGTTCCTATCAGTAAGTATAAAGCCTAAAGAAGAGAAATGGAAAATCTAAGAGATACTGACTCCATGTACATTTGAAGGACTGTGCTGCTACTGAAAGAGGGAAATACAAAGATGGGCAAAAATGGAGAGAACCTGAACAGAAGATGGGGAGAGCCAGTGTGGCTACAGTGCTTTTCTGGTTTTCTTGTTTTCGTTTTGTCTTTTAGTAAAATTGAGGGTAGAACACAGTGGGAAGCTGTTTGACAGCTGATGTGTCCTTGGGCTGGATGAGAAGGAGAAGGGGAGAGAAGAGGAAGCCACATTGGTCAGAGACTTAAACATTCTATATGCTTAGCCTCTGGCAAACTTCAGTAAACAGGTTTCTCTCTAAGGTTTGGAGCTCAGAGTTAAACTTCATTGGGGTGGATTAGCTGAGGCATGAGATCTATAGCTAAACAAGGCCCAAATTTAGCTAGACCAGTGTGGTGGTTTGAATGAGTGTCCCCCATAGGCTGTAAGTATTCAGACATTTTGTCTCCAGTTGGTGGCACTGTTTTTGGAGGTCTTAGAAGGTGTGGCCATGCTAGAGGAAGCACATTATTGGGGGCAGGCTTAGTGAGTTTAACAAGCCTCGTGGTCTCCAGTTGCTCTCTCTCTGCTTCCTGTGCTCTTTGCGAGATGTGACCCTCGGCTTGCTGCTCCAGCCACCATGCCTCTCCAGCCACCATGCCTCTCACCACAATGGACTCTAATTCCCTGGAACCGTCAATCATAAACTCAAATAAACTCTTCCTTTTATAAGTTCCTTGGTCATGGTGTTTTATCACAGCAACAGAAAAGTGACTAATACAATCAGGAATCCTCTTGTTTTGCTAGACTGGAAATCCAGTTGGCTGAGAAGATAAAGTGGAGACCCTGGAAAGCACTAGGCAGCACTAGGCCACAGCTGAGCTCATCATTGCTGAGCAGCATGGGCCAGCCAGAATCAGTTCTGACCAGTAGCCTGTCACACTAATGACAACATTGAACATGATTATCACTGTAAAGACCCCATCTCCAAATGAGGTCACATGCTGAGGTACCATGGATTAAGGCTTCGGTGTATGAATCTGAGGGGCCAACTATCCTGTAGCTTGTGCTCAGCCTCTGTTCCTACACCACACACCTTAGTGGTCCCTCCCAGAGGGGAGATCTATCCCCTTTCCCTTCACACACAACCACCTTGGAGATAATTCTTAAAGAATCTGTTCCCTTTTCCTTCAACAAACATCTAACTGTCCCTGTAGTTTTGTGGGAATTTTCCAGAATTCAAGCTTGGTGACATTCTCTTCCAATTTTCAGCCACTGTAGACTTTTGCTCTCTGTTTCTCTTGTTCTGGGGATCAAGAAGAAAGGATATCTTAAGAGTAGGTTTCAGTCTGAAGCATTTCTCAGTTTGGATGTGAATTGGCTGAAGCTGTTACCCCAGGGAGTCTCAAGAGGGCCAATGGACACAGGGCCTGGGTAAGTAGACAGCTTCCTGCTTTACCCTAATCTCCCTTGCACTTGTCCTGTGTCATCATTTCTTGGGGCCTTTGTGGAGGTATGTCATTAAAGAAGAAGCAGCTCCACCTCTGCCTATATAAGGGCAGCTTTTTGCTTTTGGTTTTCACTGAAACAAAATTACTCAAGTTGCTAACAGGAATCCTATGGGGACCATGCTTCATGAGAATAGCAATGAACATTCAAAAAACATCTTATGCCACGTTTTTAAAACTGTAGGGCTTTTGAAATGAGTGGAGTAGTTTTCTTACTGAGCCAAACATGCACCCCACACCCATCTCAGTGTGTTCAATGTTCATGCAGTCACTTATGGCCGTCCCCAGGGAAACAGGAGGGAAAAATGGAGCCGAGAGACTAGTAGGTCCCTTGTCATACAACACCACCCCCACCCCAGCCCCAAGTCCAGCTGCCTGTCTTTCACCTATTCAGTGTGGTAGGTGCCCATGTTTTATTTCATTTGGCAGAAATCTCCATTAGAAAAAGTGAATACATGCACCCCTGTGCCCCATGGAGGCCTGGTATCACCTGGCACATTCCAACCTTCCAGTCCCAGCATGCGACATGGGTGGAGTTAGACATGCACCACACAGCACAAGACCAGCTTGTGCCCAGCCAGTGGTATGAGTTGGCCAATAGGGTATAGCAATGCCCCCCCATCCTGGGGGAGCAGTGGTGCAGAGGATCTAGTGGGCGATTATAGTCTGTGCAGTCAACATTGAGGCACCAAAACCCAAAGAAACAAATAAACAAGCAAATCTGCATGCCAAAGACACATACACACACACACACACACACACACACACACACACACACACACACAACATGGGAAAAGCTCATAATTAATCCACACCGAACTCTACCAACCCTAAAGAAGACTCCTACAATGAGATCTCCCTGGAAGGAAACCAAGACACAGACTTTAGAAAAACAATTGTGGACATATTCGAAGAAATTAGAGAACTAAGGGAAGGGAATGAAAAACTCAAGAAATACCAAGAGGGTGATAATGATAATCATTGGAAAGAACTAAGGGGGAGAGATTGAAAAACTCAAGAAGGACCTAGAGGGAGATAATGACAAACGTTGGAAAGAACTAAAGGGAGAAAATGACAAACTCCAGAAGGAACACTGAAAAGATCCCAGGCTGAAATGGAAAAAGAAAATGACCAACAAACCAAGGAGCTACAAGATGAGAATGACAGGCTCCAGAAGGAAGAGGAAACACTAAAGAAATTACAGGATGAAATGAAAAAGGAAACTGAACATTTATCCAATCAATAGGAAAGGAAGGGAAAAAGCCTCAGAAGCAGAAGGGAAGAAGCAGAAAAAAGAATATCAGACCTCCAGGATAACATGGACCAACTTGAATGCTCAAGTAAAGATTATGAAAAATTAAAAAAAAAAAAAAAAAAAAAACCAAGAGTGGAACAACCAGGAAATGTGGGACACTATGAAAAGACCAAACCTCCACATCATAGGGATAGAGAAAGGAGAAGAATCCCAAGACAACACTACTGACCAGATCTTCAACAGAATAACAGAAGAAAATTTTCCCAAACTGAAAAAAGATAATCCCATACAAATAGAAGAATCACATAGAACACCGAACAGACGGGACCAGAAAAGAAATTCCCTGTGCCATACAACTGTTAAAACACTAGATGCTCAAAACAAAGACAAAATACTGAAATCCACAAGAGAAAAACAGCAAGTTTCATATAAGGGGAAACCCATCAGAATAACAGCTGACTTCTCAGTGCAAACTATGAAAGCTAGAAAAATGTGGACCAAAGTATTCCCAGTACTAAATGACTTCAGATGTCAACCCAGACTACTATACCCAGCAAAAATGTCAATTATAGTAGAAGGAGAAAGAAGAATCTTTCATGACATGAACAAGATGAAAGAATACATGTCTAAGAAACCAAAACTTCAGAAAATCCTCGAAGCAATCCAAAGAACAGAGGAAAGAAGCAATTATCCCTAGGCAATTAAAGAGAGAAAGCAACAAATTCATAACAGAGTAAATGTAAACCTAGACCAAGAATGCAAACAAAAAATAAGGTAAAAGGAAGCAACACACATCTCTCAATAATAACCTTAAATACTAATGGTCTAAACTCCCCCAGTCAAAAGGCATAGACTGGGAGAATAGATTACAAAACTTATGGGGATGAAACTTTGTGTGTGGCTTGAAGCGAGAACTTGTAAGACCTGTCCTGGAAGATCTCCAGTTATCTGATATCGCTGTGGGCTTTCAGAGTTATCTGTAGCAGGTAGATTTGGAATATTACAATTATTCTTGCTTCGCCCTATCTCTGCAAAGTTCCAGGCCCCTTCCCTTGAGGCATTGAGCAAAATGTCACACCTCTGGTTACCTGTTTCACAAACCAGAGCTCTGCAAGCCCCCTGATTTGAACCAAGATGGCTCAGACTTCCCTTCCACGTGCTCCCAACTTCCTTGCCCAGAGCACAGTAGACTCAAATATATAGACCTCACTGACAGAAAATAAACAGAGTTCTATCCTTCCCAGCTCTGCCTCTGAGTGTGAGTCTGTTCATTTCCATGGGTGATCTCCTGCAGTTTTCCCTCCCCCCTGCTTGTGGGAGGGAAGCTTAGAGACTGTCGGCCTGCAGTCAGGAGACAAGTCCTGGAGCTAAGTCAAGAAGGGAAGGACAGCGTGTGGAATGTGGTCACACGTGACGCAAAGACATTGAACAAATGACAACTGGCACCCATAATGTGTGACTCAACTTTCCACCAAAGGAAGAAGGAAGCAAGGTATTTCTCAAGCTCTCTCTTAGCCCCTGATTTCCCCCACGTGAGGGAAATCTCTGGGGTTTTACTGTAGAGATAAGGAGATACCCCCCCTAACTGGGGTAGTCATGATCAGCTATGGTACATCTCCATGGAATTCTCTCTTCCCGTGAGATTAGTATTTTGAACTGTCTCTTTCTCTAATCACTAGAATTTCCTATCTCTCTTTATAAGTTTCTGTCCTCTATATTGGCAGTTCACCACATCTCCATGGAATTCTCTCTTCCCATGAGGTTAGTCTTTTGAACTGTCTCTTTCCCTAACCACTAGCATTTCCTATCTCTCTTTATCATGGATAACAAACAGAAATGCCAAAAAGACCCACAGGCTAAGAAAATAAAAACTCTCCTCAAGAGTCGAGGAGTTAAAATTTCCACGAGGGAAGCTGTCTCCTTTTGGAGTGAGACTCTTAATATTGCCCCGTGGATGTCCCCTTCAGACTTATGGAATTCAGAATCCTGGATGCTTGTGACACAGAATGCTAGACAGCAAGAAAATGCTCCAGCATCTCTCACGTTCTTGCCACTACTAGCTGCAGTGAGACAATGCTTAGGGCCTTCTCACTAAACCATGCCAGGAAAGGAAAACAACAAAATTAAATCACAGAACCCCTCCTCCCAAGAACCTGCTAAAATTCCCCATGAGAACCCCAATAAAATTCCCTCTGAAGGCCCTCAAGCTCCAGACCCAGTAAAAATAGAACAGGAAAATCAAAACATCCAAGAGGCTAGCCTTAACCTTTCCTCTAATTATCAGCCACTCCCTGTCAAGGAGCCAGAAACACCTTCACCCTCAACCTCTTCCCTTTCTGCTACAGAAAAACTGTGCCAGATTTGGGACAACCCAGATCTTCGATTACAGGCATTCCCCATTAATTTAGCTCCAACTTGAGGTCGTCCTCTAAACTGGTACCCATACCAGGCAAGTGAGTTGAAAGAACTCAGGCAAGCAGTCAGAGAGGATGGTGTCCAGGCACCATGGACAAAGTCCATTCTCCAGAGCTTTTGTGTTTCTCTTAACACTCTTCAGGACTGGAGAGATATATGTAGATCTTCACTTGCAGGTCTGTTATTTTTACAATGGGAAGCACTGTACAGAAATGAATGTCTCCAACAGGTTCAGAGAAATCAAGGGCAACCTAATATAGACTGGGGTTATGAACAGCTCTTTGGAGGAGATTTTAGCACAGGGATGCAGTAGGCCAGACTGGCCCCAGGGTACTTTGACCAGGTCTGCCTTTGTGCCCTACAGGCCTGGGATTGAATTACACCACCCACTGAATGCCAGGACAGTTCCTCCTTATTATTTCCTAGGTAAAAACCTTTGGAACCCTTGTCTGACATTATCTTAAGAACTAAAAGCAAGCCAAGCGTGGTGGTGCATGCCTTTAATCCTAGCACTTGGGAGGCAGAGGCAGGCAGATCTTTGTGAATTCAAGGTCAGCCTGGTCTACAGAGTGAGTTCCAGGACAGGTGGGGCTACATAGACCTTGTCTCCGAAAGACAAAAAAAAAAAAAAAAAAAAAAAAAAAAAGAACTAAAAGCAGCCTAGAGAGGAAGATCCCCAACTTTGCAACCAGAGAGATACTCATTAAAATATTGTTTGGGAAGGAATGAATTCAGAATGCAAACAAGCGTGCCAGAGCTTAAAAGGTGACCAATTATGACAGGTAGATAGTGGCAACTCAGGATGTGGGCACAGCCTCCCACAATGCTGATTACCCAGCTCAAGCCTTTGCAGCTGCTGTCACCACAAATGAGAAATGTTTTAACTGTGGAGACAGAGGTCATTGGAAAAGACAGTGCCCCAAAGCACCAGTCTCTCCCCCTCATCTAGACTGGAAGTCAGATTATCCAGTCTGGATTGAGCAGTGGCCCTTACCAGGGGAGAAATTACAAGCTCTCCAAGACTTAGTCAAGGAGCAATTTTCATTGGGACACATCCATCCATCTCACAGTCCCTGGAACACCCCTGTGTTTGTCATAAAAAAGGCAACAGGAGGTCAGCGTCTTTTATAAGACCTGTAAGCCATTAACAGAACTATGCATATATGGGGGTCTCTGCAGAGGGGTCTCTCCCTTGCCTCTGCTATCCCAGATAACACCCTAGCCTTAGATATCAAGAACTGTTTCTTTTCAATTCCCCTCCATGCTGAGGATTGCAAGCGGTTCGCTTTCTCAGCTCCTGCAATTAACAACTCAGGTCCAGAGTTGACTGTCCTGTCACAAGGCATGGCCAACAGCTTAACGCTCTGCCAAGAGGTGGTAGCAGCGGCTCTTAAACCCCATATGGAACAAGGTCTTCAAGTCTTCCATTATATGAAAGACCTAGCTTGGGACAAATTATCAACTGAACTGGCAACTTTAAAGGACAGGCTTTTGGATTTAAAATAGCCCATACTAAGGTTCAAATGATTCCCCCAATTCGTTTCCTAGGCACTGAAATTTCTCTAACAGCAGTGATGCCACTCAAACCTGTACTGTCCCTTCCTCCCAAGCTCATGCTAGCATCCTTTCAGTCCTTCCTAGGAAATCTTAACTGGCTCCGCCCATGGCTGTCCATCCCCACCACAATGCTACAGCCTCTCTTTGACCTTCTTCAAGGCAACAGGGACCTAGCTTCCAGGCGAAAGCTCACAACAGAAGCCTCAGATGCTCTAGCTGAAGTCAACCAATCTCTCCAGAGCATGGCTTTAGCACGTTTTACACCCTCCCTTCCTGTACAGTTACTTATTTTTAACACCATCCCATGCTCTTAGGGGCTCTTTCCCAATCCATGGGAGTACTAGAGTGGCTGCACATGCTCATAGGAGGAACTCCCTGTTAACTGAAATGGATTCTTTAGCAACTATGATAAGAAATGCGACAGAATGCTCCCTGCAAACACTGGGGAAGGAGCCTGATGTCATAGTGACACCCTTCTCCCTCTGGATATCCAGTGGCTGATGCAAAATCATGTTCATATAGCCATAAGCCTCATGGGATTTCCAGGACAGATAGAAAATCACTCTCCCATTGCTAAAATGGATTCCTCCCAATCTTTTCCAAGATGTGCCTATAAGGCAGGCCACATCTGTTTTCACAGATGGAGGGAAGCAAGGGGCTGCAGTCATCATTTATGACAACTAGCCCCTCAGATCCTGTTTCACCCACTCCCTGACCATTCCTCACAGTACAAAGAACTCTATGCTGTTTATCTAGATCTCAAAGAAACCAACAGGCCTCTTAATCTATTCTTAGACAGTATCTATGTGATCAATCTGCTGCCCTGGCAATCCAGATCCTTTGTCTGATTAGACAAAAATCCCCTCTCCCCACTTCTCATTGCAGTTTCATCCCTCTTACAGAATAGGAGTCACCCTCTCTTCATACAGCACAACCGTCCCAACAGCCTCCTACCAGGACCTCTCTCTGAAGGCAACTCTCTTGCAGACTGAGTCTCCTCTACAGGGGTCTATGTCCTGTCCCTCTCTGAAGCAGAAAAATTCCATTCTATCACCCATGTTAACCTAAAAGACCTCCAAGCTCGCTTTCCTAAAATTCCCTCAACCCAACTTCAGTGAATCGTTAGAACCTACTCCTCCTGTTCTGCTCTATTAAAACACCTGCACTACAGGTTTTGGGAATTAACCCCAGGGGATTGAAAGCCAATGCACTCTGGCAAACTGACATTACACACATAGCTTCCTTTGGAAGACAAAAATATGTATTTGTCACCATGGACACTTATTCCAAATCCATCTGGGCTACTCCCCATACAGGAAATAAAGCCAAGGACCTCACTGACCACCTACTTTCTACCTTTGCTACCATGGGCATCCCCAAACAGATCAAAATGGACAATGAACCAGCATTTGGTAGCTCTCAGTTTAAACCATTTTGTCAGTTATGGAATATTGCACATCATACAGGTATCCCTCATAACCCACAGGGACAATGCATCATAGAACAGACCCATCAGCTCCTAAAAAATCAGTTATTAAAAACAAAAGGTGGGGAAATACCCTCCTAATACCCAGCTGGCCATGGCATTGGCAACTCTAAACCTCTTTAACATTTACAGACATTCAAAGTGTCCAGCCATAGTCAAACATTGGCAGGCACCAAGCACTGTTCCTCAAATACTTGTCAGATGGAAAGACCCCCTAGACAATCAGTGAAAAGGAACTGATCCACTGTTAACAATTGGGAAGGGTTTTGCTTGCATCTTTCCACAGGATTGTCTGAGACCCATTTGGATTCCAGCCAGAAATGTCAGATTCATCCCAACGTCCAAAAAGATGGCACACCTGTCGCTCTAGAAGAAACATGACAAACTTCTCACTTCTGCACAATCCTTGTGTCCCCCCTCCACACCCCTGTCTGCCATCCTTTTAGCTGCTCTGATGATAGTTGAAACTAACTCTATCTCTGCTCAGCCTGAGAACAGACCTCTGACCTAGACCCATGTCTGATGATTTTTGTCAGAGTAACTTGGGAGGGAAGAAATCAGGTAATTGAAACCAGCAACTGTCTTTTGCAAGGCTGCAACAAGACAATCACAACCACTGTATTTCCCAATTCCACCACTACCTTCCAGGCACTCTTTATCTATTTCCCCCATCTTAACTAAGAATGGTGTTTGCAGGAAGCTGATACTTATGGCGGTTGCAGGTTCTGGTCTTGCAGGTTGGAGAGTGTTTGCAGCCCAAGAAGCCTTTTTCAAATCCAAAATAACCAGTTTAAAATTAATATACAGGACCCCTGGAGTGACTGCTAGAGAGCTGGAGTGCAGGGAAAACTCTACCCTTACAGCAATGCCTGGTACCCTGTGGCAGATATCTGTATCTCTCACCAGTCTGTTCTAGCTCCTCAACCCATCCTCACTCAATCCCACATTCTGTTACAGGAATCCAAAATGGAAGGAAAGCTGCAGTCCACTGTAACATGGCCCCAGTACATTGCATATGTCAGAGATCTCCTCAATTACACCACCCATCCTAATGTCTCCCAATGTTATTTCTGCGAATTCCTTACAAGCCCTCTTTTCACTGCTGTTCCTTCTAACACCTCTTTACAGGAATCTGCCCCCATGGAGACAGAGCTAGTGTTTCATGACATTTCTCTCTTTCACCAACTCACTACACTTCCTATTTGTTTAGTGAGAGTTGCAGCAGCCCCAGACCCCAGGTGCCTCTGAAGTGTTCCTCTTCAGAGGACCCTGTGTGTCAAATCCCATTCTTTCTCTGGTGATGGCACCACATCCTTCTGTGCAAATGCTACTGGTTCTGGAATTTGTTTGACCATAATTATCACTCCCCAGCTCTTCCTTTATGAGAAGGAGGAAGTTACTTGGATGCTGCGACTGGACCCAAACAATGAAAAGAGAGAGATATTCTCCCAGTTCTGGTCGGCCTAGGCATCTCTCTCTCCACGGCAGCAATGGGAAGTGCAGGCAGAGCCCTAGCGAAGGTTTACAGCATGGAAGTGTACTTCCAATATAAGCTTGATGAGGCAATGGTGTCCATGATGAAGGCTTGAATCACTCCAGAGGCAGATACCTTCTCTGGCCGAGGTGGTGATGCAGATCCGGCAAGCCCTGGACTTGTTAACTGCAGAAAATGGGGGAACCTGCATGTTCCTGGGGGAGGCATATTGCTTTTATTTAAATGAGTCTGGTATTGTCCAGAAAAATTTTAAAAACTCTAAAAGATCTCAGGAAGGAACTCCGTGATAGATACTCCCCACAAGTTTCTGTCCCATGGTTTTCCAGCCCCTTGACCACCTGGTTACTTCCCTTGCTGGGACCCATTTTCACGCTAGGAGTCCTGACTATTGCACCCTGTGTCCTCTGGTTTATCAAAAACTGAATCAATACACTCACTGAGGTCTCGGCCAAGACTGTTCTAGTCCAATACCAGGACATCCCAGGGGACTCCCTAGAGGACTTTGAGTTTACTGCTCCATTTCAATGAAAAAAATAAAGGATGGGTTGTGGGAATGAAATTTTGTGTGTGGCTTGAAGCGAGAACTTGTAAGACCTGTCCTGGAAGATCTCCAGTTATCTGATAACTCTATCAGCTTTCAGAGTTATCTGTAGCAGGTAGATTTGGGATATTACAATGATTCTTGCTTTGCCCTATGTGCTGGATAGCTTTAGTGTCAACTTGACACACCTGGGTTGAGGGAGCCTCAACTGGGGAATTGGCTCCATTGGATTGGCCTGTGGCCACATCTGTGGAGTATTGTCTTGATGGTCAAGCACTGTGGGAGGGCCCAGCCCACATTGAGTAGTGCCACCTTGAGCAGGTTGTTGTGTACTGTATAAGAAGGCAGGCTGGGCATTGGCCAGTGGGAGCAAGCCAGTGAACAGCATTCCTCCATGGCCTGTGCTTCAGCTCCTGCCTCCAGGTTCCTGCCCTGAGTTCTTGCCTTGGGCTCCCTGAGTGAGAACTGTGACCCAGGAGATGTAAATAAATAAACCTTTCCTCCTCAAGTTGGTGTCGGTCAGAGTGTTTTGTCACAGCAATGGAAGACAAACTAGGACACCCTATCTCTGCAAAGTTCCAGGCCCCTTCCCTTGAGGCATTGAGCAAAATGTCACACCTCTAGTTACCTGTTGCACAAACCAGAGCTCTGCAAGCCCCCCTGATTAGAACCAAGGTGGTTCATCCCTCCCTTCAGCCTGCTCCCCACTTCCTTGCCCAGAGCACAGTATACTCAAATATATAGACTTCTATCCTTCCTGGCTCTGCCTCCGTGTGTGAGCCCATTCATTTCCACGGGTGATCTCCTGCAGTTTTCCCTCCCCCCTTCTTGTGGGAGGGAAGCTTAGAGAATGTTGGCCTGCAGGCAGGAGACAAGTCCTGGAGCTGAGCCAAGAAGGGAAGGACAAGGTATGGAACGCGGTCACATGTGACTCAAAGACATTGAACAAACGACAGAAACTGAACCCTTCTATATGCTATCTACAAGAAACCCATCTCACCCTCAAGGACAGACACCACCTTAGAGTGAAAGGATGGAGAAAAATATTCCAAGCAAATTGTACCAAGAAACAAGCTGGCGTGGCTATTCTAATATCACACAAAAATAGATCTCAAGGTAAAATTTATCAGAAGAGACAAAGAGGACCATTACATCCTTGTCAAAAGAACAGTGAACCATGAAGACTTCACAATCCTAAATGTCTATGTACAAAACTCTGGTGCCCCTAACTTTATAAACACAACTCTGCAGGACCTCAAGACACAGATTACTCCTAACACAGTAATAGTGGGAAACTTCAACACCCCACTGAGCTCCTTGGATAGATCAACACTAAAAAAATGAACAGAGAGACATCAGAACTGAACAATACAATACACCAAATGAGCCTCACAGACATCTACAGAATATTCCACCCAAATAGCAGAGAATATACTTTCTACTCAGCACTGGGGCACAAAAGGAACCTCAACAAATACAAAAGGATAGAAGTTATTCTATGCATTCTATAAGACGACAGTGCAATAAAGCTCAAAATGAACACCAGAATAAGTCCAACTAGCTACAAGAACACATGGAGACTAAACAACACAATCCTGAATAATGAATGGGTCAGGGAAGAAACAAAGAGTGAAATAAAAGTATTCATGGAACAGAATGAAAAAGACAATACAACACAACAACTCCTGTGGGATACTTTAAAAGCAGTCTTGAGGGGCTGGAGAGATTGCCTAGCAGTTAAGAGCACCATCTGCTCTTACAGAGGACCCAGGTTCGATCCCCAGCACCCACATGGTGGCTGAGAACCGTCTGAAACTTCAATTCCAGGAGAACTCCAGTTCCAGGGGAATCCAACACCCTCTTCTGACCTCCATGGCATTGCACAACACGGGTGCACAAACCTACATGCAGACAGTACATTCATACACATACAGAAATAAAAATAAATAAATAAATAAATAAACAATCTTGAGAGGGAAATTTATAGCCCTAAGTGCCCACATCAATAAAACAGAAAGAGAACAAATAAACCATCTAACACTGCAGCTAAAAACACTTGAGAGACAACAAAAAATGAACCCTAAACTCAACAGACAGGAAGAAATAACAAAAATCAGAGCAGAAATCAATGAAATAGAAACAAAGAAAACAATACATCAAATCAACCGATCCAAAAGCTGGTTCTTTGAAAAAATAAACAAAATAGTCAGACCGCCAGCCCAGTTAACAAAAAAAAGAGAGATCAACTACAAATCAACAGTATTCATGATGAAAGGGGAAACATCACACAGACAAAGAAAAGATCCAGACAATCATATGGGAAGACTTCAAAAATCTATACTCCACTAAATTTGAAAACCTAAGAGAAATGGATGAATGTCTGAAATCCTGGGAACCAACAAAGCTTTACCAAGAAAAGATTGACAGTGTAAACAGACCCATAATATTTGAGGAAATTGAAAATGTATTTAAAAACCTCCCAACTAAAAAAAGCCCCAGTCCAGATGGTTTCACGGCAGAATTCTATGAAACATTTAAAGAGGTCCTACAACCATTGCTACTCAAACTGTTTAGAAGGATACAAACAGAGGGAATTCTCCCAAACTCCTTCTATGAAGCCAGAATCCCTCTAATACCAAAACCAGGCAAAGATGCAAGCAAAAAAGAAAGCTATAGACCCATCTCACTAATGAACATAGATGCAAAAATTCTCAACAAAATACTTTCAAATCACGTACAGAACCACATCAAAAAGATCATTCATCATGATCAAGTTGGATTCATACCAGAGATGCATGGATGGTTCAACATTTGTAAATCAATAAGTATCATAAAACACATAAATGGACTGAAAGACAAAAACCACATGATCATCTCAATTGATGCAGCAAAAGCCTTTGACAAGATCCAGCATCCCTTCATGTTTAAAGTCTAAGAGGGAATAGGACTGACAGAAACATTCCCCAACATGATCAAAGCCATATATATCAAACCCTCTACCAACATCATCCTAAACAGAGCAAAATTGGAACCATTTCCCTTAAAGGCAGGAACCCACAAGGCTGCCCCCTATCACCACTCCTCTTCAACATGGTACTTGAAACACTTGCTAGGGCAATAAGACAAGAGAAGGAAATTAAAGGAGTACTAATTGGAAAAGAATAAGTTTAGCTCTCCCTTTTTGCAGATGATATGATAGTTTACCTAAGGGATGCTAAAAACTCCACCAGAAAACTTCTAGAAACAATTAAGAGTTTTAGTAAAGTGTCAGGCTACAAAATTAACCTAGAAAAATCAGTAGCATTTCTTTACAACAACAATAAACAAGTGGAGAAGGAATATAAGAAGACCTTCCCACTCACAATAGCCTCAAAAATAATAAGATAACTGGGAACAAACCTAACCAAACATACCAAAGCCCTCTACAACAAAAATTGTAAACCCCTGAAGAAGGAGTTTGAAAATGACATCAAAAGATGGAAAGAACTCCCATGCTTATGGATTGGGAAAATTAATATAGTAAAAATGTTCATTTTACCAAAATTGATACAGATTCAATGCAATCCCAATCAAAATCCCTATGAGCTTCTTCACAGACTTGGAAAAGAAATCCTTAAATTCATATGGAAAAACAAAAGACCCCAAATAGCTAAAGCAACTGAAAAATGCAATACGGGGGGGAGGGGGGGAGTGCCCTACCAGACTTCAAACTACATTACAGGGCCATAGCCCGGTACTGGCACAAAAACAGACCTGTTGACCAATGGAACAAAACTGAAGATCGAAACTTGAGCTCAATACAATTTCAGCCACCTCATATTTGCAAAGGGGAAAAAAAACCCTCAATGGAGGAAGGATACCATCTTCAGCAAATGGTGCTGCCAAAATTGGATCATCATCTGTAGAAGAACAAAGTTAAACCCCTACCTCTAACCCTGTACAAAAATCAAATCCAAGTGTATCAAAGACCTCAATGTGAAGCCTGAAACCCTGACGGTGATAGAAGAAAAAGTTGGCAACAACCTATAAGACGTAGGCATAGGAAAAGACTTTCTAAATCTGAAAGCAGCTGCACAGGAAGTAAGGTCAAATGGGACCTCATAAAACTCAAACGCTTCTGTTCAGTGAAAGAAACAATCAAGGAGGTGAAGAGAAAACCCACAGAGTGGGAGGAAATCTTTACCAGTGACACATCTGACAAAGCATTAACGTCAAGAATATATAAACTACTCAAAAATGCAAAGCATAAGAAGACAAATGACCTACTCAAAAGATGGAGTAAAGAGCTGACCATAGTCTTCATCAGTGAGGAATTAAAGATAGCTGAGAAACATCTTAAAAAGTGTTCAACATCATTAATAATTAAAGAAATGCAAATTAAAACAAATCTCAGATATCATCTCACTCCAATATGGCTAGCTAAGATCAAGAAAACAAAAGATAATAGATGCTGGAGAGGTTGTAGGGAAAGGGGAACACTCATCCGCTGCTGGTGGGAATGTAAACTTGTACAACCACTATGGAAAGCAGTGTGGAGAACCCTTAAAAGACTTGGAATGAGCCTACCACCTGACCCAGTCATACCACTCCTGGGTATATACCCCAAAGACTTATCCTACCGCAAAGATACATGCACATCCATATTTATTGCAGCTCTCTTCACAATAGTGAAGAGCTGGAATCAACCCAAATGCTCCTCAACAGACAAGTGGATGACAAAAATGTGGTACATCTACACAATGGCGTACCATTCAGCAGCAAAGAAAGATGGCATTATGAACATTGCAGGCAAATGGATGGAGTTCAAAGCTATTATGCTGAGTGAAGTAACACAGTCCCAGAAAGACAAACAGAGAATGGTTTCCCTCATTTGTGGATGCTAACACCAAATCCCCCCGATGAAAGGCATGCTGAATGACATTGTTATATTTCTGTTTATCTGAAGGAAATATGTTGTTATACTGTGAATCCCTCAAGGGGCTCTAGAATCCACTCACAACTTATTTTCAGACTCTGTAATTACTGTATATGGGTGGAAAGTATGTATCCATATTTTAGAGTAATATAAAATTAATGGAGGAAAACGTGAATTCCTAAGCATAAAAAAAAGACTGAGAGAAAGATGCAGGACAGTTATGGCAGAATTCATGATCTAGGGTGGGGTGGGGTGGGGTGGGGGGAAGGGAAAGGGGAATATGCCTGAACTGAATTGAAAATGGTGTATGAAATACACAAAACATCAATAAAATAAAACAAAAAGTAAATATACATGTTTATGCATACAAGCAAAATATGTTATTAGTTTAGCTAATGAGCATATAATCTTTCCTTGGTATCCACTGGTAATTAGTTAGTTCAGAGACATCCCAAGGACACTCAAATCTGTGAATGATCCAGTCCCTTCTCTGTGTATTTTTTAACATGTTTAGGCTTCTTGCAATACCTACTATATGCAAATACTGTATTGTTTAGGGAAAATGACAAGAAAATCTACACATCTTCAGTGCAGAAGCTATTTCTAAGAATATTTTCTGTTGTTGACTGAATCTGTAGATGTGGAAACCATGGTTAGAAAGGCTGACTGGCATTCAGTTTATCCATGATTTCTTCTCAGAGTCAAAACTGATACATAAAGTCAGGCATGTAAGCCTATAAGTCATTCCTAATGTGGAAGACTTTTTTTCAGCCCAAGGAGAGCAGACCTTGTCTTAGGGTATTATCTGCAATAAAGATGCTCTAATGGTTCAATCAGAAATGTCTCAGGCAGATCAAAACTGGTAGATGCTTATGAATACCAAATTAGCATTTCAAAATCAACCAGTTCAGTTTTTCTTTCCCAAAGAGGCCACAAGGACAGAAACATTCTATGGATCTATGTGTCTCCATGAAAGATCACCTTCTGGTAAAGGAAGACTCAAGCTTACAGGCAGCGAATGTTGTGGAAGCTCCTGCGAGCTCCTGCAGAGGTGGAGACAGTGCCATACTGATACCCACAGTGGCCTAAGACTTCCCTTTATCCTTGAGTAAAGAAAAAGTCAGGTCCTTGATTTTGCCTTAGAAAAGTATTTCTGGATACACCAGTATGAAGCAGAGTTAGGTGGCCTAAGACTTCCCTTTATCCTTGAGTAAAGAAAAAGTCAGGTCCTTGATTTTGCCTTAGAAAAGTATTTCTGGATACACCAGTATGAAGCAGAGTTAGCTTATTAAAAGACATTTTTCTGGAAAGATGGCTCAGCAGTTAAGAGTACTGGATGTTCTTGCAGAAGACCTGAGTTCAATTCTCAGCACCGACATGGTGGCTAACAACTGTCCATAACTCCAGCTCCAGGGGACCCAACATCCTCTTCTGACCTCCAGGGACATTGCACTACAATACACTCATACACATAAAATAAAAATAACTTTTTCAAAGCCAATTTTCATTAAAGCTTTGTACATTTCATACAAAATTTCAAATCAACTTTAGACTTGTGTCCCCCTCCCTGCGACCCCACCCCACCAGAGCTCATGCATTGTACCAAACATGTTTTTCATCTTTTTCTCAGTCTCTATCAAAATTCTCGATTCAGAAGTTTACTGTTTCAAGCAGAAGTTCACTGTTTCAGTCAGTCATTTGACCCAGTCTTTTGGTTGTTGTTACTATTATTCCTTCCAATATGCATCACTCCAAAATATGCATATATGCATGCCACATATATCATAGGTTTTAGCATCTTCAGCTTATGATTTTTTTTCTTTATTAGGCTGAAAGATGTCATGTTTGAAGGCTCCTCTTTGGCAAGCCCAAACCACCATCAGTTCTGCCCTTGTGCTCCACACTGGGTTTTCCCTTCCCATGGTCATCAAATGAGGTCCAGGAAGCATCACATCCTGTATTGATCTTCCTGTACTGGTCTCTGTGATACAACATGGGTAGTCCAACAATGGTGGTCTATACTCTGGAGAGGCTGAAACTCAAGTAGTAGCTCAGTCTACAAGTTGGATGTCTCAGCAGTCCCCATCTGGCACTGAAGGTTTGGAGGATTCTTGGAGAGACACGAGTCTTGAGTCCATATTGGAAGGTTGAAAAGTTTTGTCTCATGTCTTTGAAGGATGGCAAAAGCAGTGGCAGCCACAGGGTAGCTGCACTTGCCAGTAAGACAGGCAAAACAACCATGCTCTTTTTTCTTTTCTTTACTTTTTGTCTTTTTACTAAGATCTCAATTTTATACCTGAATTACAATTTCTAAGCCTTACTATTTATTTATTTCTGGTTACACTTTCCCTTTGGATGTTTAAGGCTACCCAGTTAGCCCAGATTAACCAAGGTTTTTGTTTTCTCAAGGTCAGTTGAGGATCTGGTCCTCAAGGGTCATTTGTTTTTGTTTTGTTTTGTTTTGTTTGGGGGGGGGGCAGTCCTGGCTCCTTTTGGCTTTTCATTTACCAGTTCTATCCACTTGAGGACAAAGTCAGGTTTTGTTAGACCAGGCTTCCCTTTCTGAAGCATGAGCAGACTTTCCACTTTATAGACTGGACACTGGCTGAAGTCCCATTAGTGGATCTCCAAGACCTCCCTGCACAGGAAGACTGGTGACTCACATTTGCAGGACATTTCAAGAGATGCCCCCATGCATAGTCCCCTGGGACTTAGTTGACCTCTGATGGCAAGGAACAAAGTTATCCCTTAAGACCTTCAGCCAAATTGGTATGGACATTAAGTATGGTAATTAAGCATCTGGAAAGGCTAAATTATACCAGCCTGATACTTTTAACTACTGTGTAATATTTTTATTTATTTTTTATGTGTATGAATGTCTGCAAGTAGGTCTGTGCACCCATGTCTTGCAATGCTGCAGAGGTCGGAAGAGGGTGTCAGATTCCCCTGGGACTGGAGTCAAAGACGGTTCTGAGCCACCATGTGCATGCTGGAGATCGAACCTGCAAGAGCAGTAGGCACTCTTAACTACTAGGCCATCTCTCCAGCCCCAGTACTGTGTAATATTTTAGAAAAGGCTGGACAAAAGCTCAAGCAGCCTTGTATAAGGAATACTAAGAAGCACTCCCATAAAATAAATACTGTGGTTAGACATAATGTCATGACATAAATTTTATTATTTTTTTTTTTTTGAGACAGTGTTTCCCTTTAGTCCCAGCTGGCCTGGAGCTCACTATGTAGACCAGGCAGGCTGGTCTTGAACTCAGAGAGATTCACCAGCTTCTGCTTCCCCAGCACTGGGACTAAAGGTTTGTGCCACCAAGCCTGGCCTAAGATGGTTCTTAGCCATCAGGTGGATGCTGGGAATCAAATCAGGTCCTCTACAAGAGCAGTCAGTGCTCTCAACTGCTGAGCCATCTCTCCAGCCCCAATGACATAAATTTTAAATGAGACATTTTGTTTTCTTTTGACAAAGGATGTAGACCATATAGACCAGGATGGCCTGAAACTCACAGAGATCTACATGCCTCTGCCTCCCAAGTTCTGGGATTAAAGGTGCCTTTAAAGGCACGCACTACCATGCCCAGCTAAAAGACATTCTTAACAGACTTAAGAGCAAGGTTTAATAAAAAGAGATGGGCCTATGTCACTCTACAAGTGAGTAGACATAGGATTCTCAAAGCAAAACTGCACTTCACTGTCTTTATAATAATCATACATGAGGGGCTGAGATATGGCTTGCAGAGGACCCAAGTTTGGTTCCCATCACCCAAGTGGCAACTCACAACCTTCTGTAACTCCAGTTTCAAGGAAGCCAATGCCCATTTCTGGCCTCCAGGAGCACTACAATGCACAGGTGCACTTACATATATGCAGGTGGAACATTTACACACATAAAAATAATAAATAAATCTTTGGAAGTAATCATATATGTAAATTATGAGGGTTTTAAGGGCTATCTTTACAAAATTTCTAAGAAATTTAAATGAGCTCCCAGAACAGTTCCTGGGGTACTACGGTATACCTGACAGGATTACAACTGATAAGGCAAAATTAAGAGTATAGGGATGCAGGGAGTTACAGTATGTTTACAATAAACAAAAGTCTTGGTTTTGAAATTCCCAGAAAATATCTGGGAAGAGATTGAGTCCCAGCCAGAAGTCATACACACTTGGGCCTTAAACCTATTTGTTATTTTAACATTTTTAATTTTTTTTAAATTTATTTTTATTGATGCTTTGTGTATTTCATACATCATTTTCCAATTCAGTTCAGGCATATATCCCCTTCCCTTCCCCCCCACCCCACCCCTACCCATCGCAGATCGTGCATTCTGCCATAAGTTTTCTGCATCTTTCTCTGCTTTTTTGTTTTGTTTTGTTTTCATTTTTTTTTTAACAATAGGTGATAATTTGTGAGTACAAATACTCGCTGGGTGTGGTGGCACGCGCCTTTAATCCCAGCACTCTGGAGGCAGAGGCAGGCAGATCTTTTGTGAGTTCAGGGCCAGCCTGGTCTACAAAATGAGTTCCAGGTCATCTGGGGCTACAGGGAGACCCTGTCTCAAAAATACAAAAAAAAATAAATAAAATAAAACAAAACCAGAAAGAAATACTGTCTCTATGTAGGCAACCTTTACAAAAAATGTTAATTGTTCTGGAATTTTTTATTTTAAGCTAGAGAGAAATTTCAAGCCTCCCAAGTGAGGGACTCCTTTTTCTCCCCATGTTACAACAGTTTTCCCTGATTTACTATCCTGTCTCATACCTGCCAAGGAAGTGGGCTGTGTAGGCATGATCCTCACCTGCTCCTCCTTTGAGGGCTTCAAGTTCTTCTGTTTTGGCATGGCAGCAGAAAGCAGTGGTGATAATGAGTTTCAGTCCCCAAATGTTAACAAAGCACCACTATTATTCAAAGCACAGTGCATAGAACTGGGTGTCAAGAGAGAATAGCAAAGTCTTTTCCCCCTAGGGGGTCCAATGTGGTTGAAGGCAAGAAGACCCCAGTCAGATGACAGTGTCCTATGGAAAGTGGTGTTCTAACAGTGCACTGTTCCTGTACCAAAGAGTAGGAGTCTAGTTGGGAAACCAGGGAAGGCCTCCAGAATATCCGGCAAGTTCACATCCACGTCATTGCCTGTGGGTTCTTGGACTATAAATACCTCCAAGTAGGCACCAGTATACTCTTGTAGAATGACGGAACTTCAGCATTGTCACAACCATCTTAACCATTGACCCCAGCACAACCTGATGCTACTAAATCCCCCTGAAACTCACCCACTGAACGGTTCTTTGATTGCCTTCAGGACAGGACATTCACTGCCCCCTGGGAAGAACTACTTGGTTTCCATGTTTTACAGAGTCAGTTATTATCTGAGAAACATGAGGACTGAGGAATGATGTTCTGTGTGCCTGGATTGTTCAGCATGTGCAGGGCTCTAAGCATGAGGATTCCAAGGCCTCAGGTTTCGTGTTAATGGTGCCCCCAAGCAGCCAACTGTCAGCAGTCACTCATCAAGCTCAGAGCACAGCATGTGCATGGTAAAAGACAGCCCAGCGGTCAGAGAAAAGCACATGGTGTCCCCAGCATTCTCCTTTCTTCTACTGTGGAGCCTAAGTTTAGACAGAGGCTCTAGACAGTCTTGATTCCCTGCCAGCTCAGCTTTGAGAGGCTGTCTTTAAATATGTTGCTCCTTTTGGAGAATTTTGATCCCACTTGGATCTTTCTATTTCTCCCATAGTCCAGAAAGGTCTCCTATCACTAAAGGTGCATTGAAAGCTATAGTTCATGTGGACATGGGAGTTGTATCTCTACCAAGCCTGTAAAGCCACTGCTACCTGTGTGTTCCAACAATTCTATACCTTACTGACTCCTTTTATCATCTCTGTTGGCCTTTTAAGTCTATGCCTTAGCATTAAGTATTCCTAAGCATCCCGCCCTGTCCTGCCTTGGCCTCTCTGCTGGATTTCTCCTGGCAGGCTCCCAGCAGGGAAAAATTCTGGTTTATCTCCCTCAGGTTTCCTTTGAAGCACGCTCCAGTTTTCAGTGTATGTTTGTAGAGTGAGGAAATGAATGTATTTTGAACCTTGCTGTAAAAGAAAAAATTCAGAATAGAAAAAAAAACTAGAATAGACTGGGAAATGATAAATGAGTTGACTTAGTGAGTCCATTGATGATGTCTTCTATGCTAGGGATCAGAAATGCTTCAAATTTCAGATTTCTTAGGATTTTTAAATATTTGTATTTAGAATAAGATATCTAGGGCATAGGACCCAGATTTGAACATGAAATTCATATGTTCCATATATTTTATACACACTGCCTGATATTTTTAGTGCACCTGTGTTTTGTTGGCATAATCAGATGGTGAACTGTCTGTTCTAGAATCATGTCAAAAGTTTCCAATTTAGGAGTATTTTGGATCTGAGATTTGCATATTAAGGAGCTACAATGACTGGTAATATTATGAGGAAAATGTGCAAGATCTGGACGTGACATGGAAAAGAGAGATTAATGTAAGCCCAAACTGGGGGTACTAGCATGCATGAGGTCCTAGGTTTGATACTCAGTACCACAAGATGGATAATAGGTGGTAGACAGATGGATAGATAAATGATAGATACTTAGATAAACGATTGGTGATAAATAAATGATACTAGATAAATGATAGATATCTTTCATCAACATTTCATTGCTTAACAAAACAAAATGTACAAGATCTATTTTACCTTCCTCTGTGGCCTATTCCATGCAGCCATCAAGTCAGCTTTTTAACCCATACAATTCACATCTCGGTTTTAGGCAAAGAGAAAACATTGTCATGACAATCATGGTTATCATATTGGTGCAGTGCATTACAGTCTGAGCTCATTCTGTGAACAGAGCTCTTGTGTATGACAATGATGAGATAGTGCTCTTTGTAGATCAAATATTTTGTCAAGGAAAATAATGGATTCTGAATGCATTTGCTGAGTGCCTGCAAAGAGGTCAACACAGAATTGGAACCAGAATCTAAGAAACTGTGCGCACCATGTGAAATCCACTCTACACAGCAGGGTCTCCTGTCCCAGCCTCTTCTGGAGTTTCAGTGAACTTCTCTTTTTCATAGCTCCCTTCACATGATCTAATTACTGGACAGCATTGTTGTATTCAGGGATCTGGCCAGAAAAGTGATATGGCAGAGTACAAGCTCCTGCTTCCTAGTGATGGTGAATTGCACTGGCTTTCTAAGCAGTACCTGAGGTTTTTCCATGCCACTTGCCCATCATCATAGAAACCCAGGTTCCTGTAGGCAAAGTCCTCTGAGGCCAAACTCTTCTCTGATTGAATTTTATTATCAGTATGATGACATTAAGTTACAGGGGAAAGATGATTCCTCTATTAAAAAAATTTGGGCCTGGTATGAACACACCTTTAGTCCCAACTCTTGAGAGGTAGAGGCAAGTGGATCTCTGTGAAACTGAGCCCAGCCTGGTCTACATAGTGAGTTCCAGGCCAGCTGGGACTACAAAGAGACTGCCTCAAAAAGAAAAAAAAATGCAAAAAGGATCTCTTTTAATACACTGATTTTAATAGAAGGGCAATTCTGAAATTATTTCTATAAAAGTGGGGAGGAAAAGAAAAACAACAACACACATATCTGAGCTGCAGTCAGCAATGGCCAGTTTTTGTAGGTGCCAATTTTAAGTTTCTAACCTAATGTCCCTGTATACTAATGTTCATAACCGGACCTCAGAGTAAGTTAGACAATTGTCTGCCACCACTTTTACTGAGATTTTACGAGGTGGGCTCTTAGGCTCCTCTTACACACCACTTTAGGCTCACTGAACCCCTAACAAGTCATTGTAATTTGGTTATAGGATAATATGCATAGCTACCTCAGGTTTTGTGACTTAAATGAAATAATATACTTTATATGGTCTAGAACAGTGTCTGGCACCCAGTAAACACACCTACAACCATTGTCATTGCCACTTGCCTGTGAAGAAGATGTCCACTTTAGAGCATCAGAGGCCTTGCCTTGGAGGGCAAGGTCACTGAGAAGTGAATGTGAAGCTGTTCAGGCCTGTATGTATGTCCACTTGTATGTTTCTGAGGCTAACTCAAGCTAATCCTGGACAAGAAGCAAACTTTAAGTACCGTATTTCCTGAGACATGAAAGTTCCACAATAGGTTCTTAGAGGAGGAGGACAGGGCACCCAACAGCTGACTTAAGCAGTTTATTAGGTAAGGGTCAAGATAAGTCAGGCTTTCTTGAAATTGTTTTTCCAAGGATCTAAGTTTTATTTTCTGGACATCAAGGGAGCACAAAGGAAGACTGTCTCAGTAGAAGCCAGGAATATTCTGCAAGAAAAAGCAGAGGACAAAAAAGTCTAAAGGTCTGTTTTTGCTTCCTACACTTCACCCACTCCAAACATTAACTTCATACCAACCTCCCACGGCATTAGTGTCTGGGGACCACGAGAAACCCTAAGGCAGTGTAGGAAGAGCCGGAGAAGGCATGTCTATACTGGCCTGGCCTCAGGGCGGCCCCACAGCCTACTCCATGAGTCCTGAGAAGCTTCTGAGTGCCAAGGGCACCAAGGGTGAGATTTCTTTTTCTAATTTGCATTTTCTATTTTTCTTCTTCCATCCTTTCCTTCTTTCTTTCTTTTTTCTTCTTCCTTTTGCTTTGATGTTTCAGCAAGAAAGCAGAGCTTGCCAAGTTAAGGGCATCAAGGAATATATGTTCCACTCATCCATCCTGTCACCAAAGAGAAAGACAACAATTTTACCCCTTGAAACCTGTCATTGTTGCCAATGGTTTTAGAGAATTGAGAAAAAGACTTCAGATTTGCCCTCTGGGCTTACTCTTCCCAGACATTAAGAAATTATAAAGTGGGATCTGGAGAGTTGGCTCAGCAGTTAAGAGCACTGGCTGTTTTTGTAGAAGACCCAGATTCAATTCTCAGCACCCATTTTTTCCAATGCCCTCTTCTACCTCCACAAGCATTGCAGGATACCAGTGCACTTACATACATACATACATACAGACAGACAGACAGACAGACAATACAATCTTACACATAAAATAAAAATAATAAACAAATTAAAAAAAATATAAAGCTACATTAATGAAGCAGTTTAATTCTGGTACATGAATAGACAACTCAATGTGTTAAAACAGTCTGAAAAGAGACTAAAAAGCATAGAATAATGAATAAGGCATGTTTCACATCACAGCAGGAAAAGATGGAAGATTCAGTAAGATTCAGTTATAGGTGTGTTTATTTACTGGGGAAATCTAGTTAATATAGGCAGAAAGTCAAGTAATCCTCTCTCATGCCCTTATACAAAACAATGTTAAAGGCAAAAATAGACATTCAAATAAAAGAAAAACTATAAAAGCACCAGGAAGAAACATAAAGTGTTCTTTTCATATCATCTTTGGAGAAGCCAAAGCTTTTATAATGGAGACAAAATTAAGAACTCATAAGTAAAAGTATTGACTTAAGATGGCAATGAGATATTTACATTTTAATCCACATAATAGTACTAAAATTATGACAAAATGCAAATGATGGGTAAGATATTTAAGACAGATTATGAACAAATGATCAAAGAATAAATGGCTTAATTCAAGAACAGATCTGTGAAACACAAGTCAAGGCCAACAGCTCAATTTTTCTTAAATTAAAAAATTATGTGCATGAGTGTTTTGCCTGTATATGTAAGTGTACCACATAAGTGCAAAACCATGGATGCCCAAAGAGAATGTTGGATTCTAATGGAACTAGACAGCTGTTAGCTGCCATGTGGGTGCTGGGAACTGAACCAAGATCCTCTGAAAGAGAAGCCAGTCTTCAACCACTGAGCCATCTTTCCAGTCCCAAGTTTTAAAATTTCTTAGAAATTAATTTTTATGTTTATGAGTGTTTTGCATGCATGTGTGTAAGTGCACCACATGTGGATAATGCCCACAAAGAGGAGAGGAGTTACAGATGTGGATGCTGGGAACTGAACCTGGGTCCTCTTCAAGAGCATCCAGTGCTCTTAACCACTTATCCATCTCTCCTACCCCCCAGCTCAATTATTTTAATTAGCAAAACAAACATGTATATGTGTGTGTGTTTCATATCCATATGCACACACTTATGTGTCAGTGTATCTATATGAAATTGTCTGGAGGTATAGTTCAGTGAGAAAGCACTTAATTAGCTTGCATAATGTCCTGGGTCCCATCCACAGCACAGGAAGGAAAGGAAAGAAGGAAGGGGAAGGGGAAGGGGGAAAAGGAAGAAAGGAAGAAGGAAGGAAAAGGACAGAAGGAATGAACAAACAAATGAATGAATGAATGAAGGAAGGAAAAGGGAAAAAGGAAGGAAGTCTGGTCATAGGGCACTCTGCAGCATTGTTTGAAATGGCTGATGACCAGAAATAATCTAAATGTTCATCAAGAGATTGATTAAACACATTCACATGTTAGGTACACAAATATTTAGACTAATGAAATGATTATATTTAACACAGAGAAATAATCTCTGAGGTTTAAAAGTGGAAAAAGCAAGAGGTAGAGCCATGCATGTATTATATAATGTGGGAGAGGGAGGAAGGGAAGGGACCTGTGTACTTTACTGCATGCCAGGCACTGTTCCAAGCACTAAGGACACAGTAAAAAACCAAATGGAGAAAACTCTCTGCTCTTGTGGAGTTGTATTCCAATGAGGAAGAGAAAAAATAAGCAATATATAAAATGTGTGTTGTGACACATGGTGCTGAGAGACATGGAGAAAATTAACACAGTATAAGAAGGGACAACACTTTAGATGAGGTGCTCAGAGAACAACTCCCCTGAGAAGCCCCTGTGGGAGTGGAGGCATGTAGAGAGCAAGGAGGGGAACCATGCAACAGATGGAGAAGGAGTTACAGTCAAGGAAGGACGTGTGGAAAAGCAAAAAGCACAGAAAGGGAGCTTGCTGACTTGGGCGAGAAACAGGGTGAGTCCCTGGGGCCCAGAGTGACTGAAAGGGGGTGTGGGGAAAGGTACGAGAGGGGTATATAGAGGCTCGGAAGGCCCAGCCCATGTGATGGATTATTTACCTCAAATGAGGTGAAATAATCTAACTTAAAATCTAAATACATACTATGAAAGCTATCAGAAAGACGTAACCTAAACCATTAAGGATGATTGCTTAGGCTGAAGCTGAGTAGGGTGAGGAGAGACAGGTGGAGAATTCCACCTGTTGTCGGACTGTTTGTGTATCGGGGTGTGTGTATGTACATGCTCCTGTGGGTGCACATGCACGTGTGTGCCTGGGCCTGGAGAGACAACATGTCAATCCATGTCAGTTACTCTCCACATTATTTTTAATAATATTTTTGTTCTTTGAATTTTCCTACAATTATATAATGCATTTTGAGCATGTTCATCTACCTTTCTCCAACTCCACCTTGTGTCCCCTATACTATTAACCTCCCAACTTCATGACCTTTTGTTATTTTTATGAATAACCTCTGAGTTCAATTAGTGCTACCCATGTGCACATGTATATGTGGCCCTCCAGAGGGGGCATGGACACCCTGCCGGTACACTGTATTTTGGGGGATGGCTCATTAAGCTTGGAGCACAATGATATGACTAGGCTGTCTAACCAATGAACCAGGAATCTTCCTCTCTCTGCCTCTATCATTTGTAACCATTTCTTAAATTTTTACTTATTGCTTTTATTTATTTCATGTGTATGAATGTATTGCCTGTATGTCCATAAAGTCACCTAAAGTCATCAGGCAATGCCCACGGAGGTCAAAAGATGGCATGAGCTCCCATGGATCTGGAGTTACAAACAGTTGTTAGCTGCCATGTAGATGCTGGGAATCAAACCAGGATCCTCTGCAAGAACAGCCGGTGTTCCTAACTGCTAAGCTATCTCTCCAGCCCCTGCACTCAATTTTCATAATGGGTTCTGGAAACCCAAACTCAGGTCCTCTCCCTACTAAGCCATCTCCCTAGCCTGTTTCTTTGCCTTACTTATAGTAAAAGGCATTCATCCTTAGGTGTCTGTGGGAATTGGTCCTAGGATTTCCAAGGGCACTAAAGTCTGAAGATGTTCATGCTTTATATTAAGTGTTGTTGAATAGAGCCTGTATACATCCTCCTTTGTATTTTTATTCATCTCTAGGGAATTTATAATCTCCAATACAATGCAAACACCATGTAAATAGCTATTACATTCTAGGCTTTGTTAACAAGGATTCTAAAAAGATATATTTTCTTTTTTTTTTAATTCAAATTAGAGAGTTTACACAAAAGGAAACTTAAATTACCAATAGATTTTCATGTATTTTCTATCTTGGCTGATTTTGATCCATGGACAGAAAACTCACAGACAGAGGGCTGGCCCTACTGCATTCTTAAACTTTAAATGAGCTTATGACATGAAATACAAAATAAAGATCTCCTCAGAAAGGATTTCTTTATTCCCAGATGGTTTGATAATCCAGGGACAGTTGGGATGATATCTTATGAATGTCCCAAAGCCTACAGGGTTAGAGAGGTAAGACAGAAGGAAAGGGCAATATACAGTATATTTTTTTCCCAGATAGGCATCTAATGGGTGGCTGACGTTCAGTCCTGTTAGACCTTGAAAACTCTATAGAGCATGCCTCAATTATCCCCACCTTAGGGGCAAGGAAGCTGGGCTAGTTACCTGCCAAGTTCTAATTCCTATTACTGAGGGTTCCCACGGGATGTCCCTGCCCATGGGGCAAATGCATAGTTCCCAGGTAGAGAATCAGGACAGTCAGTGCAGGGCACCATCAGGGTGTGCTGAAGCAGGAAGGTCCACAGGGTTCCCAGTGTGCTTGTTGAATTCATGCATGTCAAAGTAAAATGAAATACTCAGAAAAATACAATGGTTTCCTCCTACACTTTTTTTCATTTTCTTGCCCTAAATGTCTCTCCTCTCCCTTCCCCTTCCTTGCCCTCTGTTTCTCTCTCTTCCCCTCTCTGCTCTCTTATCACCTACCCTAGTCACCATGAAACAAGCAATGGAACCATGGAACCAGCCTACAAATGGACTATAAAATCTATGAAACCATGAGTCCAAATCAACCTTTCCTCTGCTAAGGTTTTTTAAGTATTTTGTCATAGCTACAGAAGGTGACTAACACATTCTGGCTGAGGGTTCCTCGCAATGACAGAGTTATTAGCCAGTGTTGTTATTACCATCTGAAGAGGCCAAGAATCTGCTTCTAGGCTCATTCATGTGGCTGGTAAGGGGTTTCTGAATGGCTTCCTTCCAGGATGGCTCATGTGCCACATTAGCTTGTTTTCCCCAGAACAAGGGATTAAGCACTGACAGAGGACTCTGAGGAGGAAAGCTGTATACTCTCTTTACAACCTCATAGGAGAGATGTGATCCACCTGCCAGATTCTAGTAATCAGAAAGAGTTGCTAAGTCTAGCTCCACATGCAAAGAAGGGAATTAAGCCCCACCTCTTTTTTTTTTTTTTTTTTTTGTCCTTTTTGAGACAGGGTCTCCCTGGAACTCTGGCTGTCCTGGAACTCTCTCTATAGACCAGGTTGGCCTTGAGCCCACAGAGATCTGCCTGCCTCTGCTTCCCAAGTGCTAGAATTAAAGGTGTGCACCACCACACCCAGCAAGCCTCACCTCTTAAAGGGATGACTATTAGAGAATTTGAAGACACATGCTTCCAAACATGGCGCCATGTCCATACCTATATGAATGCTATTTTTCATTCAGTATAATGTTTCCACTATCGACACACAAATGTGCATGCACACATACACACACACACACACACACACACACACACACATACACACACGCAAAAGACATTTGCCCCATTTACCCTCCCACTGCAGATGTGGTTGCAGATATGGTGTGACTACAGACTGTACAGTTCTAAGGGGGTAATAGTTACCCAGTGTCACTATAAATTTCTATACTTATTACAACAATTTTCAGCCCAAAATATAAGCCTTAAATAAATACATAGTCTCTTTCAGAACTTTAATACTGCAATGGTGATATGTAAGATCAGATCTATCCCAACTGGCCAGGAAAGGATGACCTAGCTGCAGATAGGTGAAGCCCCAGAGCGCCACCTTGCACAGCCCACTCACTGCCAGCTCTGGGCCTCTAGCAGAGCTCCCCATACATCCATCCCCCATAAGGGTCTTCTCTACAAACCTGCATGCTGGCTGTGTTCCACATTATGTGATAGCTTCCAGGCAGCTGTCAGTGCTGATAAATGGGAGTTCTGGTTCTAATCAGGTCAGAATTCCATGGCTGCTTGCTGGGCACACATGTCCTTGGTGGTTGTATGCACCATGTCTTCAGCAGAAGTGTTCTGATCTGCCAGATTGAGGATTATCCAGAGTTTGAATTGTGGAACTGGGAAGGGTGATGACACCCATATGGAGAGGCCATGTGTTTGTGAGAGATGCTGAAGGCAGGTGGGAAGGTATCAATTCTCTACTTGTGTGAGTTTGTCCTTTTTCTTAGGTCTCTGTATCACAGACTTGGTTTCCCTCAGCATCTGGCACAAAGTGAGGTAGTTGGACACACATTAAGTGTGCTTCCATACAAATATAGTCTGCCCTCTGTAGCCATAGTTTCTATGTCTGGACTCAAAAAACTATGGAAATAATTTTTAAAGCATTATATCTATAACTAAACATGTAGTCCTTAATTGTCATTATTCCCCAAACAACACAGAATAATAATTATTTATATACAACTTTCTGTTGTAATAGGCATTATAATCTAGAAGGAATATAAATTATATGAAAGAGCAGGGCATAGTGGTACATACCTAGCACATGGGAGCTGAGGCAGAACAGCCTGGGCTACATAGTAAGAATTTGTCTTAGCTGGGCATGGTGGCACACACCTTTAATCCTAGCACTTAGGAGGCAGAAACAGGTGGATTTTTGTGAGTTTAAGGCCATCCTGCTCTACAGAGTGAGTTCCAGGACACCTGGGGCCACAGGGAGACCCTGTCTCAAAAAGACCAAAAAAAATTTATTTTAAAAAGTGCACAGAACACTCATGTTAAATGCAAATACTGGGCATTTTATTTTTTTTATAAAAGGAAGAGTTTACTCGAGCTTACAATTGATGGTCCCAGGGAATCAGAGTCCATTGTGGCTGGAAGCATGGTGGCTTAGGGCTGGAGCAGCAAGCCGAGGGTCACATCTCACATTGAGCACAGGAAGCAGAAAGAGCACAAATACTGTGCATTTTATATAAGGATTGAGCATCAATGGTTTTTAGAATCCAGGTAGAGAAAGGTGGGGTGTCCTAGGATCAGTCTCCCACAGAAGCTGAGGGACAGGCACTCCTCTTGTCTTGTAAAAGGATTAGTGCCCTCATAAAAGAGGCCTAAGAGACCTCATTCACTCCTTCCATCATGCAAACATAGCAAGAAAGAACCTTCTTTGAACCAGGAAGTGAGCCCTCAGATGATGCCAAATCTGCCAGCACCTTCATCTTGGATCTCCCAGCCTCTAGTTCTGTAAAAAATGAACAGTCACAAGAAGATAAGTGAAGCTGCCTCCAAAGAAGCATTATCTATTCTGTTAAGTAATGTGCTAGAGAAACTGGAACCAAGCTGAATATCCCTCAAGTGGAGGTATGGATTCATGAACTCTGACACTTCATGACAGACCAGAAAAATGGAGGTAATTTTTTCTCATTAGGGGGGAATGCTAAGTAACAAAATTCAGGCATGGAATACAGTGATTTCATTAATAATAACTGTATCTGTGTTTATCCTATTATGCATATATTAAAAATGAGTTTTGCATTAAAACAGAATCTGAAAGGATATATACCAATCTGTAAAAGATGATTCCTTCTTGGAATCCAAGTCAGAGAATCTTCCACTACTGACTCTAAATGCTCCAGAGGAGCAACGTTTGAAAGGTGCTTATAGTCAGTGAATCTGCCTTATGCTAGGAACTCTTAACATTAAAAAAAAAAAACTATTAAGGTGACTTGAGATCACCAAGACCACCTGAAGCACAGGTCGAGCAGGGTGCTTCAGCCAGGCAGATTGTTTGGCTTGATTCAATCGTCTTCGGCTTGATGGGCTTGTATGGTTGTAGGGGCAGAGTTGTCCTCCTAGCTGGTATAAAAGGTGGCCCTGTTGCCACTGTGAGACTTGAGATCAGGGATTTCCCAAAACCACCTGAAGCACAGGTAGGAGCTTGGTGCTTCTTCCAGATTGCTTGGTTTGATTCAATCACCTTTGGCTTGATTGGCTTATGTGGCTGTGGGGGCAGAGTTGTCCTCCTAGCTGGTATAAAAGGTGGACCTGTTGCCACTGTGAGACTTGATATCAGGGATTTCCCAAGACCACCTGAAGCACAGGTACCGGGGCATGGGCTAAACAAGAATCCACACCACCCCACACCCACTGGGATTGTTGAAAGAGTGTCCAAGTGGATTCTTTGGAGAACCTTCAGAACAGAAAGGGAAGAGTGAGTTAGACTTCCAATAGAAAACCTAAAACTCAGACAAGTCAACACTCCATAAGCAAGGAGAAAAGAAGAAAAAAATCAATCAAACAATAAATGAAGGCATCTGAAGGAGGTAAGCAAAGCAAACCTTCAACACAGTGAAGAGGCATTTGTGATTCACATTGGAATACAGGCAAAGAGAAACCTACATGCCAGGGACATGAAAAAGAGACAACATGGGAGGTGCAGAATAATTCCACATCAAGTTCTACCAACCCTGTGCTAGACTCCTACAGTGTGATCCCCCTGGGGATGGCCCAGGACACAGATATTAGAAGTACAATTGTGGACATACTCAAAGAAATCAAAAACTATAAAGAACAAGTCAGAGAACTTAAGAGAGAAAATGAAAAACTCAAGAAGGACCCAGAGAGAGAGAATGACAAACTCTGGAAGGAAGTGGAAACACTGAAAAGATCCCATGATGAAAAAGATAAGGAAACCAACCAGCAAAGCAAAGAACTACAAGAAGAGATTAAGAAGCTCCAAAAGGAAGTGGAAATACTAAAGAAATCACAGTGTGAAATGAAAAACGAAATCAAACACTCATCCAATCAAGAGGAAAGGAATGGAAAAAGCCTCAGAAGCAGAATGGAGGAAGCAGAACAAAGAATATCAGACTTGGAATATAACACAGAACAACTAAAAACCTCAAGTAAAGATTATGAAAAATTAAAAAATACACAAAAGTGGAACAACCAGGAACTGTGGGACATTATGAAAAGATCAAACCTCCACATCATAGGAATAGAGGAAGGAGAAGAATCCCAAGAGAATGGTATTGATCACATCTTCAACAAGAATAATAGATGGAATTTCCCCAGAACTTAAAAAATAAAAATATAAAAAAAACACAGCAGCAATAGAGGAGCACGAACTCCAAACAGACAAGATCAGAAAAGAAACTCTCCATGCCATATCATAGTTAAAATACTAGACACCCAAAACAAACACAAAATTCTGAAAGTCACAAGAGAAAAACGACAAGTGACCTATAAGGGGAAACCTATCAGAATTACAACTGACTTCTCAGTGCAAACTATGAAAGCAAAAAGAACGTGGAGCAAAGCATTCCCAGTGTTAAAGGACTATAGATGCCAACCCAGGTTACTATACCCAGCTAAAATATGGATTATAGTTGAAGGAGAGAGAAAAATCTTCCAGGACATAAACAAGATGATAGAATACATGTCCAGAAAACCAATCCTTCAAAGAATACTTGAAGCAATTCAAAGGACAGAAGAAAGTAGCAACTACCCCAGGCACCTAGAAAAAGAAATTAATAAAAGCATAACTGCAGAAGTAGAAACCTACACCAAAAATGCAAATGGATAATAAGGTGAAAGGAAGCAACACACATCTATCAGTTATAACCTTAAATATTAATGGACTAAACTCCCCAATTAAAAGACATAGACTGGGAAATTGGATTAGGAAACAGAACTGGTCGATATGCTGTCTACAAGAAACACATCTTAACTTCAAGGATAGGCACCACCTTAAAGCAAAAGGATGGAAAAAATATTCCAAGCAAATGAAACCAAAAAGAAAGCAGGTGTTGCTATTTTAATATCAGACAAAATAAACGTCAAAGTAAAAGAAATCAGAAGAGACAAAGAAGGCCATTGCATTTTTATCAAAGGAACAATTCACCATGAAGACTTCACAATCGTGAATATATATGCACCAAACTCTAGTGCACCAAATTTATAAAGACAATTCTCCAGGATCACAAGACACAGATTAACCCCAGTACACTCATAGTAGGGGGCTTCAATACCCCACTGAGCACTTTGGACAGGTCAACTGGACAAAGAATAAACAGAGAGACATCAGAACTGAACAATACAATACACCAAATGAACATCACAGATATCTACCGAATATTCCACCCTAATACCACAGAATACACTTTCTACTCAGCACCCCATGGAACATTCTACAAAATTTACCACATACTGGGACACAGAAGAAACCTCCACAAATACAAAAAGATTGAAATAACTTCATGCATTCTAACAGACCACAACATAGTAAAGCTCACTATCAACACAAGGATAAGTCCTACTATCTATAAGAACATATGGAGACTAAGCAACAAACTCCTGAATAATGAATGGATCAAGGAAGAGATAAGAAAGAAATAAAAGCATTCCTGGAACAGAATGGCAATGATAATACAACACAACAAAACCTATGGGATACTTTAAAAGCAGTCCTAAGAGGTAAGTTTATAGTCTTGGGTGTCTACATTAGAAAAACAGAAAGAACACAAGTGAACAATCTAACACTGCAGCTAAAAGCACTTGAGAGGCAACAACAGATGAACCCTAGATGCAACAGAAAAGAAGAAATAAAAATTAGAGCAGAAATCAATGAAATGGAAACAAAGAAAACAATATAAAAATCAATGAATCCAAAAGTTGGTTCTTTGAAAGAATAAACAAGATAGACAGGCCCCTAACCCAGTTATCCAAAAGAAAGAAGGAACAACTCCAAATCAATACAATCCGTGATGAAAGGGGAATTATCACAACAGACAGTGAAAAGATCCAGAAAATCATATGGGAATACTTCAAAAACCTTTACCCTACTAAGTTTGAAAACCTAGAAAAATGGATGAATACCTGAAATCTTGGGAAAAACTAAAGCTCAACCAAGAAGAGATGGACAGCTTAAACAGACCCATAATATATGAAGAAATTGAAGATGTAATAAGAAACCTCCCAACTACAAAAAGCCCAGGCCCAGATGGTTTCATGGCAGAATTCTATAAAACATTTCAAAAAGACTTGCAACCATTATTACTCAAATTGTTTAGAAGGATACAAACAGAGGAAATTCTCCCAAATTCCTTCTGTGAAGCCAGTATCACTCTATTACCAAAACCAGGCAAAGATACAACCCAAAAGGAGAACTACAGACTCATCTCATTAATGAACACAGATGCCAAAACTCTAAACAGGATACTGGCAAATCGCATACAGACCTACATCAAGAAGATCATGCATCATGACCAAGTTGGATTCATACCAGAGATGCAGGGATGGTTCAACATATGTTAATCAATAAATGTCATCAAACATATAAATGGGCTGAAAGACAAAAACCACATGATCATCTCAATTGACATGGAAAAAGCCTTTGACAAAATCCAGCATCCCTTCATGCTTAAAGTCCTAGAGGGAATTGGATTGGAGTGATCATTCTTCAGTGTAATCAAAGCCATATACAGGAAACCCACAGCCAATATCATCCTAAATGGGGAAATGACAGAAGCATTCCCTTTAAAGGTAGGAACTCAGCAAGGCTGCTCCTCTTCAATATAGTGCTTGAAACACTTGCTAGGGCAATAAGCCAAGAAAAGGAAATTAAAGGAGTACTAATTGGAAAAAAGGAAGTCAAGCTATCCCTTTGTGCTGATGATATGATTGTTTACTTAAGGGATGCTAAAAACTCCACCAGAAAACTCATAGAAATCATTAACAGCTTCAGTAAAATGGCAGGATACAAAATTAACCTAGAAAAATCAGTAGCCTTTCTTTACACCAACAACAAGCATCTGAAGAAAGATTCAAGGAGAACTTCCCATTCACAGTAGCCTCAAAAATAATAAAATACTAGGAACAAACCTAAGCAAAGACACCAAAGATCTCTACAAGAAAAATTTTAAACCCCTGAAGAAGGAAATTGAAGAAGACATAAGTAGATGTCCCATTCTCATGGATTGGGAAAATTAATATAGTAAAAATGTCCATTCTACTCAAGCTCTTGTATAGATTTAATGCAATCCAATTAAAATCTCCCAGAGTTTCTTCACAGGCTTGGAGAAAAAAGTTCTTAATTTCATTTGGAAAAACAAAAGACCCTGAATAACCAAAACAACCCTGAGTGAAAAGGACAATACAGGGGAGATTTGTATACCAGACTTCAAACTATACTACAGGGCTATAGTCATAAAAACAGCTTGGGGAGACCAGTATTTTGCTGTGTTGCTTTAGTGGCCTTTGATAATGCTCTCTGGCATTTCAGAGGCCAGTTGTACGCTAGCAAGTGACGTCTCATAACATTTTTTCATGCTCACACCAGGTCTTCAACAACAGGGACTTACTGCCTTTCTCCTTGAATATATCCCACTTATAGGCAAAAGGCCTTTATAATTTGGGGGGGCGGGTTTGAAGCCCCTAGCCAACATCTCCTAGGCAGAATAATTCATTGCTGATGTCAGAGCTTTCCTGTAGTAATATATTTTGCTTAATTACACAGCTTATAAACACTTTACTATTGAATTTGGCTCTAGATAGAGAATTATCCTTTCACAGTTCCTATGCCTATCAGTCAATTGAAAAAGGGTAGTTATACCTGTTTTATAGGAAATTACCACTGTAACAATTGGTTCTAATTTACAGTTAGGGATTGGTTTCATTACTATCATGTTTTTCTTTTTCCTATAAAGGGGAGAGGTAGGTAGGTTTCTCAGTATCTGGAAGGTAAACTTCATTAGGGCCCATTATAAACAGTTAACCCCAATAGTATTCAGAGAAATGCTCAGTGTCTGTGACTCAGGCAGTCTAAGGCTCCTCTTTCTTTAATGTTCAGATGGATAAACCTCTCTGCTGGCATTTCCCAGTCCATCCTGCACAGCCATAAGTTGTATGTTTTCAGGCATTTAGATTGGTGTTTTTACCTGTGGAAACATAAAATTCTCCTCCCATTGTTAGTTTCGAGATCTCAAAAATTGAAAATTTATCAATAGGATTGGACATAGAGTTTTCCATTTGTATCCCAGAAAGGATACTACCCCACCTCCCACCTCCCTCTTTTTTTTTTTTTTTTTTTTTAGTTTTTATGTTTGACCTATAGATGCCCAAAGTTGTATTACACAATACCCATTAAACAGGAGCCAAGGTATAAGCTTTCATTCAATTTACCCAAAACTGTTCTCATTGACTGTATGCTATTATTTGGGAAGGAAATTTTAAGCTTAGTCCTTTTAAATTGTCCTACAAGTAAAAGAAAGTGTTAAATGTGAATGTTGTGTTATTCAGAAAAATATAGAGGCCATTTGTGTACCTTAACCCAATACGAATATTATAATAAAACAATTAATATTTATATTCCCCAATTTTCAATTGTATCACCATTTTCACCAAAACCTACACCTTAATTTAACTAATCTAAAACAATTCACTAAGCTTAAAAAATCCTATACTTTGTGGATAAAGCTCGGGCAGAATTGAGTTACCTGCCTAATAAATTTTACCCAATAAAACTTTGCTCTTTTAAAAGCTATATGACTGACTATGACTTCTACTTATTTGGGAAGTAAAACTTTAAGCTTAATTCCTTTAAATTGTCCTACAATTAAAAGAAAGTGTTACCTGGATTTGTATTCCAGAAAAATATAGCGACAAACCCAATACAAAACTATAAATAAAAAAACTCGCATTTTATATTCCCAGTTAGTTCAAATTCATATCTTGCTCCTTTTTTTTTTAGCACAAGCCTCTTTCATATTAAAACCAATTTGCAATCAGCAGTTGTGGCCCCAGCCACACAGCCACAGGCTCCCACCAATCCAGCTGGAGGGGGCTTGAATGTTAGTTCAAGTTGATCAAATAAGGTCCAGACTATATCTGTCACCGATTTATACGATTCACCCCAATTGCAGCCCCACTATTCTACCACTCCCCCTCTTCTGCAGATTGTTCCCTGGCCTAGAGATGGGGCACAGGTGGACAAGAAGGCACAACAGTCTACTTGTTCTGGAGATGTTGTTTTGGACTCTGGTCAGTTCTGGCTGTTTCTTTTCATGGGCTGTCCGTTTGCCCAGGGATAAGCTTTCAATCCTACTAATGAAGCACAAGCAATTAGATATATAGGTATTTAAACATTGCTATTTACTATGGTAGGTTACTTTGGTATAGACACAGATGTTTGGATGGTGTGTTAATCCCTGGATTACTTTTTTCCCCCTGAGAAAGATGACAAGGCCTTACTGTGGTGTATAAATCTCCTAATCACTAGAGGGTATAAGCTTGTGGCAACATCCAAGAGTTATTCCTCCAAGAAGAGAGCTAATAATCAAATAAATTTGGGGTTTACAGACATACAGCTTCCAGTGCTGCACAGTATCTCCAAGCAGGTGAGGTGTGGCTGATGTTGGTGAAGGAGTCTTGCTTGACTCAAGGAGACCAACATTTGCTTTATTGGTTCAGTGGCCTTTGGTAACACACTCTGTTATTCCAGAGACCAACTGTATACTTGTAAGTGCGATCTCGATACAATCCTCCCATGCTTACATCAGGTCATTGACAGCAGGACGGGCCTTACTGCCTCTCTTCTTGCAGATATCCCAGTTTACAGGCAATAAGCCTTTACCTTTTGGGGGGGGGCTTGGGTCCCCTGGCTAACATCTCCTTGGCAGAATAATCCATTGCTGTTATCAATGCTCTCCTGTATTAATATATTTTGCTTATATGCACCACTTAAAGAGACTTTAGTATTATATTTGGTTCTGAATAGACAATAATCCTTTTTACAGTTCCTATGTATATTAGTCAATTAAAGAAAACAGTTTTAGCAGTTTTATAAGAGATTACTTCTATAACAGTCAGCTCTAATTTACAGTTAGAGGATGACTTCATGACCACCATGTTTTTCTTTGTTCTATGAAAAAGATGTAAGAAGGTCTCTCACATTGAAACTGTGCTGCACCTAGAAGGTAAAGTTCATTAGGACTCACAGTAAACAGATGTTACACCTATGGTCCTCAGAGATGTTTGATGCCTGTAGCAGTCTGAGGCTTTTCTTCCTTTTAGTGTTAAGATGGATCAACTTCTCTGCTGGTATTTCTTGGTACAAACTACACGATGGAAGGCTGTATCCTTTCTTTCTCAGCCATTGAGTTGGTGACTTTTTGACCTGTGGGAACATACAAATCTTTTCCCATGGTTAGTCTTAAGATTATATTGAAAGTTTTTGACAAAAAGTTTTAATATGTAACTGTATCCCCCCTTTTTTTATTTTGCTTTTCTTTTGACCCATGAGTCTCAAAAAGGCAGTTGTAGTACATATACCTATAGGCAGGGATCAAGGTGTAAATTTCATCAAATTTGTCCATGATTTTTTTGGGTGACTGTATGTTGTTAATTTGGGAAGCAAACTTAATTCCTTAAGTTAAATTATCCTACAGGTAAAAGAGGATGTTACAAGATGATTCTGCATAACACAAAAATTATAGAGAACATTTGTATATGTTAATCCCAAAGTTATTGTTATATAAATTTTAAGTAAAATACCATGTAATTTTAAATTAAATATGCATTAATTGAATAGACACCCTTTTCCCTCTCCCGCCCCTCCCGTTCACCATTTCAAGTCAGTTTTTTGATGTAGTCTTTCTGTCAGTATCAGCTACACCTCAGCAGCCTGGAGTTACTGTGCAACAGTGGCAGCCAAGTGTCTCTCTCTCTCTCTCTCTCTCTCTCTCTATACATATATATATTAATATATATATATATATATATATTATATATTCCCAAATCTAATTGTATTAGCTCTCTCTTGGAGGAATAACCACAGCTGGATGCCACAAGCTTATGTCCTCTAGTGGTTAGGAGATTGTTATAAGCCACAATAAAGAACTTGTCACCTCTATAGAGAAACCACAGTTTGCGGATTAGCATACCATCCAAGCATCTGTGTCTATGCTCACAGCTTAGCTTGACATATAATTGGTACTGCTTAAATGCCTGTACATCCAATTGCTTGTGCTTTGTTAGTATGACTAAAAAGGTATCACTGGAAAAAGCTGTCAACCCATGAAGGGAAACAACAACTGACACAGACTAGAGTCCAAAATGACAACTCCAAAAGAAGTGGACTGTTTTCTTCTCACCCACTTGTGCCCCTTTCCCAAAGCCCGGGAACAAACTGCAGAAGGGGAAGATGGAGAATATAAGGGATGCGGGGAGATGAGATGGGTGAATCATGAGACTACAAATGGAATATAGTCTGGACTCTTTTTGATCAACATGCCTGTGCATCCAAGCTTCTCCAACTGGAACTATGGGAGCCTTGAGTTGTTCAAAATTTGACATAGATACTTTGCAAAATGCACCAGTTATCTAACTGTATGACAAAACAGAAGTAACATCAATGTTATCTGCAAACAACAACTGTGTCATTTTCTTGTATTGAGAATCCTTAAAAATAAACAAATAAAAAAAACAGCTTGGTAGTGGCACAAAAACAGACCTGTTGACCAATGGAACAAAACCGAAGAGCCAAACTTGAGCATGTAGGATTTCAGCCACCTTGTATTTGACGAGGGGGCCAAGAAGACACAATGGAGAAAAGACAGCATCTTCAGCAAGTGGTGTTGGCAAAACTGAATCACCACTTGTAGAAGAATGAAATTAAACCCCTACCTCTCGCTCTGTACAAAAGTCAACTCCAGATGGATCAAAGACCTCAACGTGAAACACCAAACTCTGAAGGTGATAGAAGACAAAGTTGGCAGCAGACTACAAGGCATGGGTGTAGGAAAAGACTTCCTAAATCAGACAGCAGCTGCACAAGAAATAAGGTCAACAATTGACAAATGGGACCTCATTAAACTCAAAAGCTTCTGTACATCAAAAGAAACAACCAAGGAAGTGAAGAGAAACCCCACAGAGTGGGAAGAAACCTTTACTGCAGATATATCTGACAAAGCATTGATTTCTAGAATATATAAGCTACTCAAAAGCAAAGGAGAAAGAAACAAATGACCCACTCAATAAATGGAGCAAAGAGCTGAACCGAGACTTCACAAGTGAGGAATTAGAGATGGCTGAGAAACATCTTAAGTAGTGTTCAATGTCGCTAATAATTAAGGAAATGCAAATGAAAACCACTTTAAGATATCATCTTACTCCAATAAGACTGGCTAGGATCAAGAAAACAAATGATATCAAATGTTGGAGAGGTGGTGGAGAAAGTGGAACACTCATTCACTGCTTGTGGGAAGGTAAACTGGTACAGCCACTATGGAAAGCAGTGTGGAGAACCCTTGGAAGACTTGGAATGAACTTGCCACCTGACCCAGTCATACCACTCTTGGATATATACCCACAAGACTCATCTTACCACAGATATACATGCACAGCCATGTTTATTGCAGGTTTCTTCACAATAGCAAGGAGCTGGAACCAACCCAAGTATCCCTTAACTGACAAGTGGAAAGAGAAAATGTGGTGCGTCTACACAATAGAGTTCTATGCAGCAATAAAGAACGATGACATTATGAACTTTGCAGGTAGATGGATGGAACTAGAAGATATTATGTTAAGTGAAGTAACACAGTCCAAGAAAATCAAACGACGAATGGTATCCCTCATCTGTGGATGCTAGTGCAGGACTTCTTGAGCTTTTGTCGAAGTAGTTGGGAGTGGTGCATATTGGAAAAAAAAAAAAACAACAACAACAACAACAGAAAAGACTGCCTCAAAGAACTGACTGAAACGGTGAACTTCTGCTCGAAACAGTCAACTTCTATATCAAGAATTTTGAGAACGACTGAGAAAAATATGAAAAACATATTTGGCAGAATGCATGACCTCTGGTGGGGTGGGGGTAGGGAGGGGGACACAGGTCTAGATTTTATTTGTAACATAATCTTGTACAAATATATATATATATAACAATAAAAATTTTTAAAATTAAAAAAATTTTAATTAAAAACTATTAATAGAAGTGTATTGTGGATTTCCTTTACTAACACATTAAATAACAAAACATAACCAACTTCTCAATGAAGCAACAAACAGAAATATCTCAAGATGTCTACAACTAGCGTGTTATATGAAAATACCTATAATTTTTAATAGTGGCAAAATTATTGGTCATTGACCATACTTCATGAAGGAAAAATTCAGTGAGAAGTTAGCAAGAACAAGCTGTAGTGTCTCAGTCCATAGTCTTGTGAATACTACTTGTGGATCCTCTGAGGGTCCATGGGTCTCAAGCCAAGATCCCCAATGATAGCTGTAGATGGGACACCTATATTAACCACCCCAAGACTCAGGAATCATGGCAGAAAGAGATGGAAAGAATATTAAGAGCTTGAAGATGGGGAGGAGTGTCTGAAATGCTGTCTTCTAGAAATATGGTTATTGCACACATTGAGCTCATAGCAGCTATGATTGGTTACCTGCACAAGACCTTCACAAAATCAAGCCATTTACAAGCTCCAACTTGGAGGTGGGAGGGGCTCTGCTGCTGATGGCTGCTACAAGGGAGAGAGACATTTTCTTCAAGAGGTGGCCACAGACATGTTGCCCATGCCACTGTACAGAAACCTGCACCCATGCCCATATGGGCAACGCTGATTAGACTGATGAGTAATAATAAAACAAAAAAGTCTTAACACTGGAAGGAAGATGTATTGGGGAGAAGGATGAGGGGAGTTGGAGGGATGGAGACAGAGGAAGATATGATTCAGATGCATTGAATACATCTATGACATTTTCAATGAATAATTTTTTAAATAACTGATTATTCTCTACTCTAGAAAAGCAGCAATAATTTCTTAGTCAAATATTTCTTTCCTTTCCTTAGTGTGGGTGTGTACACATGGGTGCATGTTCATATGAATGCACATGTGTGTGCAGGTATGCTTGCAACTATGTGGCTAAGTGTTTAGAAGCCAGAAGCCAATCTCAGTCAGAAGCCATCCACTTTGCTTTTTAAAGACAGGACCTCTCATTGGGTGGCCTGGAGCAAGCTAATGAGGTTTAAAATGACTGCCTAGCAAGCCCCAGTCATCCTCCTGTCTCCTCCTCCCACCATTGGGTTTGCTAGTACACACTTCCACACCCAACATTTTTTTTGACGATCGTTATTTTTAATTAATTAATTTATTTATATATACATATTGTTTATCAAATCTAGACCCGTGTCCCCACATTCCCCTACCCCACTAGAGCTCATGCATTCTGCCAAACATGCTTTTCATCTCTTTCTCTGTCTTTCTCAATATTCTCCACGTGGAAGTTGACTGTTTTGAGCAGAAGTTCGCTGTTTCAGTCAGTTCTTTGATGCGGTCCTTTCTGTTGTTGTTGTTGTTGTTGTTGTTGTTGTTGTTTCCAATATGCATCACTCCCAACTGCTTCGGACAAAAGCTCAAGGGGCCCTGCACAAGAAATACTTACAACTAGGTAATTGGCACTAGCATCCATAGATGAGGGATACCATTTATCATTTGTTTTTTTTTTTTTTTTTTTAATTGTATGTTTTTCCGTTAGTGTACTGAAATGTATTGTGTTGCATCCCATTCTGTGTCGGTACGTGCATTGCGCGGAGGTAGAGAGGGCGTGGACCTCCCTGAACTGGAGTTTACCTGGGAATGGGAGTTTTCAGAACGTTTTCGGCCTGCATGTGGTCTGGCGATCGAAGCGGGTCCCTCTGTCAGAGCGGGAGGGAACATCGCGCTCTAACGCTAGGGACCATACGCTCATGCCTCATCATTTATTTTTCTGGACTGTGTTACTTAACTTAGCTTAACAGCTTCTACTTTCATCTTTTTACCTGCAGATTTCGTGATTTCATCTTTTTTTAACTGCTGAGTAGATATCTTGTGTGTAGATGTGACGACATTTTCTCTTCCTATCAGATTAGGGGTATTTGGGTTGGTTCGAGCTTCTTGCTATTTGTGAGAGAGCTGAAATAAATAATTGGCGGATGTATCATTCTGCGAACACTTCAACATTTTGGTGTAGTGCTTAGGGATGTAGTTCAGGGCTCTCTGTTTGTAATGGAGGACTTCACACAACTTCGCCATCTCCACACCAAATATTGTTCCTTAGTTTCTTTCAGGCAGAGTTGGTTGTTATGCAAGATATAGAAGTAGAAGTCGAATAAAGTTAATAAGCTAACATGCAGCTGATCCAAAAAGGCTTTGTAAAGACTTTTTGTAGGTGATACATAATAATCTTTTCATTCGGAATTGTCGCATATGGATGGTTTTTTGAAGAATACTTTTTTCAATAAATAAATAAGACTGTCTTAGTAATTTTTCAGAATATTGGCAAGTGATGGCCATAGAGATAGTGATTGTGTGGGTGGGGTGGGTGGGGGTATGAGTAGTATAGAAGTAGATCGAAGCGGGCGTGGTGGCGAATGCCGTTTATTCCTTAGCACTCGGGAGGCAGAGGCAGAGGGTTTTGTGAGTTCAAGGCCACTGTCTACAAGACATTGAGTTCAGGCCGCTTTGGGCTACAGGCAGGACCTGTCTGCAAAGACAAAAACAAAAAAAAAAAAAAAAGTAGATGCAATGGTGATGGTGAATGGGTTGAGAATGGGGATAATGATGATCACTATCCATAGAGAAGGAGTTAGTGACAATAGAGGTGCTGTGATAGTAGAGATGATGGTGATGGTTGAGATAGTGGTGGTGATGGTAACAGTTGTAATATTCATAGTGATGATAATGTAATTAAAATTGAAAGTGAAGGAGTGGTACTGTGCCGATGGTAATGATAGTTACAGTGGTACAAGTGAGGGTTGTGGTAGTGATGGTCATGCAGGTGAGAGACTTCTACCATGGAAGTGATGAGTTAAGATAGAAATGGAAGTGGTGCCGATGAGGTGGTGGTGAGAATAATAATGATGTAATAATGGTGGAGGTGATGGCAGTAGTAGTGATGAACATGGTTACAGTGTTGGAATTATAGATGGAGATAAAGGTGATGGTGAAAGTGATTGTAGTGATATGAATGTCTATGTAGTGGTGGTTGTGATTGTGAAGGATAGAGACATGTACCATGTAAATGGTGCTGCAGATAAATGGAGGTGGTAGAGGTAGTGATTGGGATAGTATGGAACAGTGATGAAATTACAGAGAGAAGAGGAGAGGTGGTAGTGGTTATGGTGGTGGTGGCAGTGATAGGGTTACAGAAAGAGACGGAGGTGGTGGTGGTGATGGTGGTGGTGGTAGTGGTGGCAGTGATGGAGTTACAGATGGAGATGGAGGTGGTGGTGGTGGTGATGGTGGTGGTGGTGGTGGCAGTGATGGAGTTACAGATGGATTTGGAGGTGGTGGTGGTGGGGATGGTGGCAGTGATGAAGTTACAGATGGAGATGGAGGTGGTGGAGGTGATGGTGGTGGTGGTGGTGGCAGTGATGGAGTTACAGATGGAGAGGGAGGTGGTGGTGGTGATGGAGTTACAGATGGAGATGGAGGTGGTGGTGGTGGTGATGGTGGCGGTGGCAGTGATGGAGTTACAAATAGAAATGGAAGTGGTAGGGCTGGAGAGATAGCCTAGCAGTTAAGAGCACCGACTGCTCTTACAGAGGACCTGGGTTCGATCCCCACACCCACATGGTGGCTAAGAACTGTTTGTAACTCCAATTCCAGGAGAACTCCAGTTCCAGGGGAATCCGAGACCCTCTTCTGACCTCCGCGGCATTGCACAACACAGGTGCACAAACCTGCATGCAGACAGTACATTCATACACATACAAAAATAATTAAAATTTTAAAAAAGAAATGGAAGTGGTGGTAAAGGTGATGGTAGTGATGGAAACATATTTACAGTACAGTGATGATCTTGTAGAATGGTGGCAGCTGTTATGTAAATGGAGCTGAAGTTAACAGTGATGCTGATGGAAGACTATACATGTCCTAGGAGCTACCCACATGGCAGAAAGTGTAACTTCTACACATTCTGGCAGCAGAAAACTAAAGGGAACCAAGTAAATCCTCTGCTCTGCTAATAAATTATGAAATAATCTTATATTCTAGACTGGACAAGGCAGGAAACAGGAACTATCCTATTGAGTATTGAGATTGTCTTTTCTAGACCACAGAACTAAACACATCTTAGGGATGAAGTGCCAGCATTCCCAGTAGATTTTTTGACCACAGGAAAAAAATCCTGTGGTCAAAAAATAGGAAAGCTGCTGAGCATGTTACCCAGCCTGGTCTACATAGTGAGTTCCAAGCTGGGGTTGCAGTGAGACTCTACCTTGAAACACCAGAAAAAATACAGCAAAGCAGTTGACATGAGAGTGAAGTGCAAGTGGCTCCTCTATTTCCAAAGTTAAGAGGAGAGTTGTAGGAACTTTGAGTTAATACAGATTAACTGAGATTCAAATTGGAGGTCAAGCTGGATCTCAACAGAGAATAGAAACCATACTTATGTTGCATCCCCTGAAAGCAGCTACTTCTAAAGAAACTATCAATCTGTTGCACTTCTCCCAAAGCCTTCAACGCAGACTCTGCCTTTGTAGTTTAGACAAGGCTATGTTTTGAGAAACTGCAGGGGGCTGTATTCAGGTGAGAAAACATTATCCAGTGACCTAGAGCCCTGTAATAGATGCTTCTGAGATGAGATGGGTGGCCAGGCTGATAACTGGCCTCTAGAATGGTTTTATGGAATATGAAATCATTCCTCAGAGCTTCCTGTGAAGTGTTTGGGAACTACCCATTGTCCTCAGGACAGATCTTAATCCTGATAACTGTGAATGTGAAAAGAGCATCTGCTTCCTAAATTTAAGTTTGCAGAGGTCAAAATCATCTTTGACATGCATTAAACAATTTGATTTTGTAATTACAAAAAATAATAGAAAATAAAAAGGTATAGAATGAAGGAAAAGGAGACAGGGGAGCAGACAAGGAGGAAAGAAAGGGAAGGAGGGACAGAGAAAAGCAGAGGAAAGAGATAAAGAATAATGTCAAGGTTGAAATGCACACTGTGCCCAATCTAGAGACACCTACAAAAGCCTGGAAAAGCAAGTAGCACACAGAAGCTCTCTGTCATAGAGAACACATGAAGCATGGAACTGGCCTTTTGTAATAGAGAATTAGGGACAGTGTCCCAGCAGGACACTGAGGCTTGGATCTGGCACTTTCCAGGTCCAGAGTGCCCACTAGGTCTTGTTCCTAGCTGCCCAGCCTAGTCCTCCAGGACAGAAAAGCAGTCAGAAAGCAAGGCCTGGAACAAACTGTGCAAATGCTTGGCACTGCTTCTGTGTTGTCACTAGAAGCAAAACAGCGGAAAGCAACACACTCTCCCCTAAAGCCAGCCTGAACTAGGAATCAGCTCCATGGTGCTACAGAAACAAACATGGAAACTGGGGCTGAATATGAACTGAAGGCAGCTTTGCAAAGTTTTAAAAACTCATCCAGCCATGAAAATTCAATTTGGCCTCAGCTTCACCATGACCTCATTCACTTTTATGAGCAGCTGTCCTGACACTAAATCCTGCCTCCTTCCATAATCTCCTCTGCATGAGGAAGGGAGAACCAGTCATGAGCCCACAACAAATACACTCTCACAGAGCCCCATGCATCTTCATAGCATGCCTTACAACTGTACTGGGATAATGTGCTTGCCCAGTGCCTCCACTGCCAAAATAGAATCCTATGTCCACCATGTCCACTGGGGCCCTGGTACTCGGCCTGGCACAAGCAATGTGCTATCAGCATGCTGCAAACATGGGAATAAGGGGAGAAGTTAGGGTTGTGAAATAATGCCTTTTAATAAAGCCTAGAAGAAAATAATAAACTTGGAATTTCGTCAGATGAGCTCAAATTGGTCATTTAAAATAACAGAATAGGGTCTGAAGAGATGACTCAGTGGTTAGGATCACTGGCTGCTCTTATAGAGGAACCAGGTTTGTTTCCCAACACCCACATGGTGGTGGCTAACAAATGTCTGTAACTCCAGTTCCAGAGTACTCTACGCCCTCTTCTGGCCTCTGTAGGCATTGCATGACATTGGTCCACTTACATACATGCCAGCCAAATATTCATATATGTAAAATAAAAATTTAAACAACAAAATAACTGGAAGTTGCATTTTATGAGATCGTGTCTCATGCTGTTCCTCCAATATCCTCGAACAAAGGACACATAAAAGGTGCCTGTTGAATACTTTATTTGAATCATAGAACCAGGACTGGGAGTAAACTCCATTAACAAGACTCCCCATGCCACACCTAGAAAAGTTAGTGGGTTTCTGTCCTCTGGTACCTTAGAGGTTGCTCTTGTAAATCCTTTGCTCACCAAATACTGAGCATCAATCCTGGACAGGCCACAGACCAGGCTCCAAAGAATAAATGTGGCAAGGGTTGTTTAATACTCGTGGGTCCACAGACACACAGCAAGCTGACCACATGAAGAACGGCCTAAGCATAGCTGCTTCATAATATACCCTGAGAGTCAGTAGGCACAGATGAGCCCACCTGCCCTACTAAGGATATCAGAGATTGTCACTGAAAAAACCTGGGAAGAGATCTGAGAGCAGGAGAAGTACTGATCACAGGAGCAATCCCACATGTGTCCTTGAGAGACCTGAGACCCAACCCAAAGGGTCCCCCTACTTCAGCATTATCTATTTACACAAGCAGTAAAATGGATATCGACAAGTTCCAACATGAAAAAGTGTGAACAGAAATCCAGACACACTTAGGCTGATTCCCAAGCTGCAACGGGCTCTAGAACTGTCTGTCCTCTACAAAAATCTTCCCATTGGACACACATGCTGAAACAGCTAGCTGCAGGGGTCAGTTCCCTCCCTCACCAGAGCTCTGTCATTTCTCAGGTCCCTTTATATTTTAAAAATAATGGGAGGTTCTGGGTCACTGAACAATTGTGAATATGGACAGAAAGTGAATGGATGTCATGATCCTGGCTGGGCCCTTCATGATAGAAGCTTCCCAGAAATGCCAGAGGTAGAGTAGAACTTTTTTTTGGTCCTGGATTTAAACCCAAGTTTAAATGTGCCAGTCCCTCAGCACAGTATGCCCATGAGGGAGGTGGCTCCCTATCTGTATTCCACCCAGCCCCATGGAGAAATGGGTGATGCCTGGAGCAAGGCATAGAATATGGGGTGGCAGAAGGTATTCTGTGTCATTCCCAGGCTCTGGCCAACATCCAGGTCATGGTTAGGACATCATTCTTTGATTTTCAAGTTCCCAAGTAGCTGACTGAGACTGTGGGCCTCAGACAAAAGATGTGAGCCAGGGAAGGGGTAGAAAGGAGGAAAAGGAAGCTTTTTCTGATCGCTTGACAACCAGAAATCCAGTCCCGAGCTTCAGTCAGAACTCTGCTCGCTTCCCTCCCACCTCTCGCCTTCCTCTGGCATCTCAGTCTGTCTTCTCTTATCTGCCACTGATAATCTGAGGTTCTAAAAAATGTGCCCTTTGTTCCATAGGTATTCCATAAAAGATTCTAGAAGAAATGCTTCAAGGCTAAGAAGAGCTACAGGGTGCAGATTGGCATGTTTGCTTGGACACAGCCTACAAAAACACTTTTATAATCTGTGTGCAACCATTGTTGACACAGAGAGGTGAGGGGGCCTGTGAGCTGGGCCACCTAGAGCCTCATTCTTTATTTCCATGGAGACACTGTCTGTAGCTATTTGGGATTCCAGCACAAGCAGCTGGTCTCCGTCTTGTGCTGCATCCTCTATTTTCAATGACTACTACCTTGAAGGCCCATCATCTACCTCAACATCATCTACCTCAGAGTGCCCATTTTGTTTTCCCTACACTAAAAGCTCCGTGACTATCACAGTTATTCCTCCCATATAAGGACCTACAAAAGCAAAACAAAGCACGCTGATCATGCTGTACCCGTCTCTCTCCACATGGCTCTAAACCTGCAGTTCATAAGGTCAGGCCCATCTCTTCCATCCCACTCCTTTCTCCCATTCCAGTTAGAGGGCTCCCAGGCCACCTCCAAACATCAGGTTTGCCCACACCTATATCAGTGCCTTCATTCGGGAAGTTACCTTAAAAGGTTGCCGCAGTTTCTTAATCTGTTGAGCAGCTTAATCTCCATCAAGACATGCCCCAGGCCACAGCTAAGGAAGCTTCAGGATGTGAAACTGTTTGGTGACCTAACAGTCCTTGCTGGAGTGAAAATGACCAGCAAGCTTGGGCATGCTGCTGAGGTTAAACATCAACTATTCTGACACCAACCGTGGAATTCACAAATGGTAAATATCGTCTTCTGCACAGGAAGCCAGGCATCTGTGCAAAACAGCTGGGTAATATGTGTCAGAATGAAGCCTTAGTTACAGAACACAGATGGGTTAAAAATACACATTCTACTGGTCACAGACTATAAAAGCAAGGAGATCCATGGAAGCTGCTCTTCTGCCAAGCAGAAAATTCTATGTACAGAGAAGGTAAATAAACTGTGAGACATCAGAGAAAGCCAGTTCCTCCTTTAATATTGAAGTTAACTAGGATCAGCATAACCTGAGATACCCTAGGCCTCCCCGGTTTGAACAAGCAGATGGCGTTACATGGGATTAATCCACATTCTGCTACATGCATGCTCTGCCTGCTTAGGATGCATGCCAGGCCACTGGAAAGGCTTCACTCCTACTTGTGAGAACACTAAGGATACACGAAACAAGTGTCCACTGGGTTCTAACAGACGTTGGTGTTTCAGGTCCATACCTAAGGATATGAAGTTGGTGAGACTTCCCCTTCTTTGTCTTGATACTCCAGGGGCTCTAGGATTTCAGTCAATCCTTGAGGAGATGGATTCATTGATTCCCATCCCCATGCACTCAGGACAGTCTGAACCTATGGATAAAGCTAAGCATCACACACCATTAGATAATGTCCCCTGATCCCCCAAACCAAGCTTCCTATATTACAAGTCCAGCTGGCTCTGCTCAGCAGTTTCTTCCCTCTGAATTCCTTCCCAGGCACCTCTTAAGTCCTCTTGTAAATGTAGTGAAACTGCTCAAGACTATTAATTGGCCAGATCCATTAGTCTCTGCCTAGACTGGAGCAGAAATCAAAAGGAATTACATTTTTTTTCCATTCTTAAAATTGCCCCAGGATATGTGAGCATCTTCATGTTATTATAATGGGCTGAGAATTAAATAATGCTACCTAAAAAGTAATCATTTAATTTAGAGTACATGATTTTTTTAGACCTTATTAAATACCTAGAAATACCTTAGGCAAATTAGCTTAGGCAAATTACCACATTACACTAACCTTAACCAGAGTAATCCCAGATCCACATCAACATGTAAAGAGGCACTTTAACCCATATTCTCCCAAATATAGCTTTGCTATAAGTACTCTAAAGAGATAGATTTTTTTTCATTTGTTTTGTTTGCTTTGAGACAAAGCTTCTCTATAACACTTACCATCCTTCTGCTTCAGCCTTGTGAATGCTTTGATTACAAGTATACAACACTTTTTTTTTTCCTTAGAGAAATTTATTTCATTTATTTCAAGAACTCATTCTGGCCAGGGCTTAAGAACCCAGGATTAGGTCAGGAGTGAATTACACGTGTTCTGACAGAGCTGCATAGGAGCCAGAGATCAGCTCCCAAAAGCTACATCTTTCACCAGTTGCAAATGTTTACAATGGATGGAGAAAATGCAGCAAATGACTGTTTCTTTTCTTGAAATTTTTTAATTTAGCTTTATTTTATGTGTATGAATGTCAGGCCTACATGTATATAAGTGCAGCTTGAGTAGGCCAGAAGAGGGAGGTAAATCCCTTGGAACTGGAGTTATGGATGGTTATTAGCTGCCATGTGGGTGCTGGGAACTGAACCCAGGTCTTCTCCAAGAGCAGCCAGTGCTCATAACTGCTAATCCATCTCTCCGGCTCCCAAATGCCCTTTTCAGATAACACAACCATCAGTATCCAGTACCACTAGACTTGAGTGCAGATGGGTATTAGCTATTAACTGCCTTGCAAATACAAAGAAACACAAGGGAGGGCATCCCTGCTAGCAGATAAACCCTGAAAGGAGACTGGCTCTGCCTCCTTGTCTAACCCAGTCCTTTTGTGTATGAAAACAAAGCTTGTTGGCTTGGAAGCTGAAGACAATTAAGCATCTCTTGCTTTAGAGCCAATTCAGAGCTTGGCTAGCCAATTTTACCTGTCTTCTGACAAATAACAGCTAGTGTCCAGCTAGGAATGTAGCCCTGAGCCCTCCTTCCACCCTTCAACGCCCATCCCAGCACCCCATCAGCTCTGCTCACAATAGTAAAATGAAATAGTACAGGGAAGGACCAGCAAGATGGCTCAGTGGGTAAACGTGCCAGCTTGACAACCTGAGTTAAATTCCTGGGATCTACATGGTGGAAGGAGAGAGCTGACTCCCCAAAGTTGTCCTCTGACACACGTACTATGGCTCACACATTGTGGCACACTTACTCATGCACATGCACATACAAGAAAAAAAGGAAGGAGGGAAGGAAGAAGGGAAGAAGGAAGGAAGGAAGGAAGGAAGGAAGGAAGGAAGGAAGGAAGGAAAGAAGAAAGGAGGGAGGGAGGGAGGGAGAGGGGAAGAAAGGGACAGAGAGAGGAAAGGTGGAAGAAGGAAGGAAGGAAGGAAGGAAGGAAGGAAGGAAGGAAGGAAATGATTTTTTAAATACAGGGAGAAGAACCCTCCCCCCATACCTCTGCCCCATTTCTTAGCAGGGGAACTTCAGTGCCCACTACCATTTTGCAAGCCCTACAAGAGAAGCCTCAGTTCCAGGGACAGATGGCAAGTCGAACATCAGAGCCACACTGGTGGTTCTTAAGCTAATTTTCTCTTGGCTTCAAAACCCATACTTTTATATTATGCTGGCGATAACTGGGGCTGGCAGTTGGCTAACTACATTCCTCTTCAGGCCCTGTGAAACTCTGCCTATAGGGGGCACTAGCACGGATTTGTCTGGCTAGAGGGGAAAGGAGAAAATAACTCACTGGCTGCATTCTGATTGTGCCTTCTGTCTGGTTTCTGTCCCTGTTGGCTTCCCCTGGCAGCACTTCTTGTAGGCCAGGCAGTAGCAATTCCTAGACAGCATCAAATCCAGCTTTTCTAACATTCATGGAGCCAGCCTTACAGCTATCTTCCAAACAGAAACACTCTTCTGAGGTGGGAATATGGTCCCCTCAGGGGCCGGCTGAGTCAACAATACAAATTGGTCAAAACCCACTCCTCCACCTCAGCAAATCTGAGCTCTGGCCCACAGGCCCCTTGTCCTAGGGTCTAACACTCAGAAGCCTAGTGTCTTCCTTTTGTTACCCAGGCCTTAGCGAGAATAACTCTTTCCCTCCTGGGCTATTTCTGCTGATACCTTTGGATTCTTTCACTGTTCCACCCTTTTTAATTACCTAGTTAATTCTATTGAATAATCTCTGATACTCACTGGTGTAGTTTCTACCTCCTGAGGGGAATGAGACTAACACACCCACAGTCAGGCCTGTTAAACTTGGTTCTCCAAAGATCTGGAATTAATTTATGGCCAGCATTCCCAGAGCACAGAGATTTCTATCCCCCACCCCTCCAGAAACTGTCAATCAATTACCTCACTTCCTCTTTATCTGCTGTCCTGCCCTAGACACCTAAAAAGTCCTGCCCAGATGCCATCTTGGCTGCTGGCTGCTCTGCTCAATCTACAATGGACCATTCCTGAAGTAAACTTTCCTGGAATGCCTAAGGCCTGTGTTTTCCTTTTATTTGGGGGACAGAAACCTAATAAGGCCTCCAGCATCCACAGCTGTTCCATCTCAACAGGCCCCCCACCCACCCAGAGCCCACATTCTCATGTGGTCTCTCTCTCCCAAGTCCCACATGAACAAGAAAAAGTTCTAGCTTCAAGGACATGGTGTAATTCATTCCAAATGGAGCTTAATTGCTGTAGGTTCTCAAGGGATGGCTGTGGGGATCTTTACTAAACATTTGCTTGTTTCTCCCTGCTGGTCTGCTGTAAGACATAAGGGAGTCGCCTCATCATGGGTTTTCTGGAGAAAATAATCTTGTTGTACTCTGAGGTGGGACTTTCTCTGGATTCCATTCGTAATTGTGCAGGATCTGGGACAGCGGTGGGACTCGTGTTCATTATGGAGTAAGTGCCCCATATTGATAACAGAGTCTCTGATAGGACATTTTTGAGCAGGAGGTCACTGGAGGACTTGGTTGACTTTCTCCTCTTCACCTGTGTAATGCTGGAAGGCTTGCTCTGCCTGGTTGCCCGCCAGCTTTCCTCCACAGCTTTCATGCACACCAGTTCCCTGGTTTTGCTTTTCTCAATGAGTCGTTTTACCACTGGGGAGGTGTATGTGACATAGGCTGGCCAAGCATTGTGTATTTCAAGTAAGCTCAGGGGTAGTCCGATGTTTTCTGTGAGTCCCACTAGAAAAGAGAAATGACAGGCAGTTTAGAAGCACTTGTGTCCTTAATAATTCCCTTTATCAAAGTATGCCAAGGGAGCTGGAACCACATTTTAAAGTTTTCCCCCCCAGTACTTCTCCCTTATATTCAGTGGGAATAAAATCCAATCAAGTTAGGAAACAATCATATTTTATAGAAGATAGCAAATAAAAGACACCACAATATAACTAAAGGGCAGGAGACTTGAAATTAAATGGATTTGCTTTCAATTTTTTTTTAATTTATTGAATTTTCATGCATTTCATATATCTTGGGCATATTTAGATGAGATCAGGCACGTTCAGGGTGGTATGGCCATAGACAGCTTTCATGGGCATATTTAGATCCCCTGCCCTATCAATAGCTCCCATAACTCCCATCAGATTTCATGTCATATATGTTAAAGCTTATTGAGTTGTTTATGTCCCCAAATGTCCCTGGGTGTTTGCTTAAGCCCCAAACTCTAATTTTCCCCAGTAAAATGGCTGCTTATAACGTTGTTACAGGGCTATAATGTAGCGATCCCCAAGTATTCACAAAGGGTTCATTCTAGGACATCCCACAGTTATCAAAAACTGCAGATATTGGGGCTGGAGAGATGGCCTAGCGGTTAAGAGCACCGACCACTCTTACAGAGGACCTGGGTTCGATCCCAAGCACCCACATGGGGGCTGAGAACCATCTGAAACTCCAATTCCAGGAGAACTCCAGTTCCAGGGGAATCCGACACCCTCTTCTGACCTCCGTGGCATTGCACGACACAGGTGCACAGACCTACATGCAGACAGTACATTCATACACATAGAGAAATAAATAAAAATAAAAAACTGCAGATATTTATAATTCTTTCTGAGAAATTATCTGTACCTGGGCATGGAGCACACATCTGTAATCTCAGCACTAATGAGGCTGAGGCAGATGAATCACAAGTTTGAGGCCAGCCTGGGCTATATAATAAGACCCTGTCTCAAGAAAAAAAGTGTAGGGAACTTAACATACATTCCATATACTCTGAGTCACCTCTATAACCAAATACTATTACAATGTCAATGCCAAGCAAATAGCTATTGTACTGTATTATGTAGGAAGCAATGACAACCTTATGAATATTTTGGATACACTATTATGCATCACATGGACAGGTACCATATGGATACAGATGACTAATTATATTTTAAGAGATTGGAAGAATATAGCTTAAAGGCCTAGAGAGCTTGTTTGAGTCCCTAGAACTGCCAAACAAAAAGTTTTAGCTTGGTGTGGTGGCTTATGCCTGTAATCCCAGAACTTGGGAGGTAGAGGCAGGAGAATCAGGAGCTGAAGGCCAACCTGAGCTACATGAGACACTGCTTTAAGAAAATGTAGGTGTAGGACTTGAAACATGGGGTCCGAACTTAGATATTTCAAATTCTTATTCTACCATCATAGGATGAACCTTGTACAAGATTTTTTTTCATATAAAACGTATTTAATGACTTAGTTCTATAAGGCAAAAGATAGTACAAGGAATGCCTTAAAAATTTACACTTTTTCATACAAACTAATAAATTCAATATTTTAATGTAAAACTTACTAATTTGAATATACTTAATATATCAATGGACTGAAGCATTCAAATATAATCCAATATCACCATTTCAAAATATTTTTTGACTATATAATCTTTTTTATTTTTTATTTTTTAAATGTTTTTATTTTTCATGTGTACTGTCTGCATGCAGGTCTGTGCATCTGTGTCATGCAATGCCACGGGAGGTCAGAAGAGGGCGTCAGATTCCCCTGGAGCTGGAGTTAAAGAAGGTTCTCAGCCACCATGTGGGTTCTGGGGATCAAACCTGGGTCCTCTGCAAGAGCAGTAGGCACTCTTAACTGCTAGGCCATCTCTCCAGCCCCAATCTTTTTTAATATAATACTTTTATTGATGTTTTGTGTATTTCAGACATCATTGTTCAGTTCAATTTAGACATATTCCCCTTTCCCTTCCCCCCACCCCACCCCAGATCATACATTGTGCCATACGTGTCCTTCATCTTTATCTCAGTCTTTTTCCAAGTTTTTCTCTGTAAAGGTGTATTGATGTGGGCAGAATTTAACTATATCAGTCCATTCTTTGACCCAAGTCCTTATGTTTTGTTGTGGTTCCCTCCAAATTATATTGCTCCAAAATATGCCTATAAAATGTTATATATGTACCAGAATTATGTCCTCCAGGAATAAACTATATGTTAACTCTGATATATGTTTAGGAGTTCACATTTTTCCCTTTAATTTTATATTACTCTAAAATATGGATATATGCCTTCCACCATGTCTGAAAGTATGTGGTAAGTTAATTCTATGGCTCATTAAGAAATTCACATTATAACACCACAGTTGCTTTCAGATAAAAAGAAATATAACAATAATATTTCTCAGCTTGTCTTTCAATTGGGGGATTTGGTATTAGCATCCACAAATGAGGGAAAACATTCCTCATTTGTTTTGGGGGGACTTGTTAGCATAATGGCTTCAAGTTCCAACCATTTACCTGCAAAGTTCATGATATCATCTTTCTTTATCACTGCATAGAACTTCACTGTGTAGATGTACCACATTTTTGGTATCCACTCATCAATTGAGGGGCATTTGGGTTGCTTCCAGGTTCTTGCTATTGTGAAAAGTGCTGCAATAAATATAGAAGTGCATGTATCTTTGCAGTAGGACGAGCCTTGGGTTATATGCCCAGGAGTGGTATGGCTGGGTCAGGTGGTAGGCTGATTTTGAGTTTTTTAAGGGCTTACCACAGTGGTCATATGAGTTTACATTCCCACCAGCAATGAACGAGTATTCCCCTTTCCCCACAACCTCTCCAGCATTTTGTGTTTTTTGTTTTCTTGGTCTTAGCCAGTCTTATCAGAGTGAGATGATATCTTAAAGTGGTTTTAATTTGCATTTCCTTAATTAATAGTGATGTTAAACACTTTTTGAGATTTTTTTCAGCCATCTTTACTTCTTCACTAGTGAAGTCTCTGTCCAGCTCTTTGCTACATGTTTTGAGTGAGTCATTTAGTCATTTGTTTTCTTACTTCTTTGTTTTTTGAATAGTTTATATATTCTGGAAGTTAATTCTCTGTCAGATGTATCATTGGTGAAGAAAACCCACTCTGGGTTTTCTCTTCACTTCTCTGATTGCTTCTTTCACTGTACAGAAGCTTTTGAGATTAATGAGGTCTCACTTCTCAGTTGTAGACCTTATTTCCTGCACAGCTGCTGTCTGATTTAGAAAGTCTTTTCCTACCCCTATGTCTTGTAGGTTGCTGTCAGCTTTTTCTTTTATCACCTTCAGAGTCTTGGGTTTCATGTTGAGGTCTTTGATCCACTTGGAGTTGATTTTTGTACAGGGTGAGAGGTAGGGGTTTAATTTTGTTCTTCTACATATGGTGATCCAGATTTGCCAGCACCATTTGCTGAAGATGCTATATTTCCTCCAACGAGCTTTTTTGGCCCCTTTATTGAATATGAGGTGGCTGAAATTGTATGAGCTCAAGTTCGGATCTTCAATTTTGTTCCATTGGTTAACGAGTCTTTTATGCCAGTGCCAGTCTATCTTTATGACTATAGCCTTGTAATATAGCTTGAAGTTCTGTAAGGTGATCCCCCCCCCCCCGTATTGTATTTTTCACTCAAGGTTGCTTTAGATATTCAGGGTCTTTTGTTTTTCCACATGAATTTAAGGATTGTTTTTTCCAAGTGTGTAAAGAAACTCATCAGGACTTTTTTTTATTGATGCTTTGTGTATTTCATACATCATTTTCCAATTCAGTTCAGGCATATTTCCCCTTCCCTTAACCCCATCCCACCCCACCCCATCCCAGATCATGCATTCTGCCATAACTGTCCTGCATCTTTCTCTCAGTTTTTTTCCCATTTTTTAGAAATAATTTATGAGTACAAGCATCCTTCATGTAAAACCAATTTGCAAGCAGTTGTGTCCTAACCCACACAGCCCCTTGGTCCCACCATCCAGCAGGGGGGCTTGTATGTTCAATCAAGTTGATCAAATGAGTGTCCAGGCTATATTGCTGTAGGTTCACCATTCACCCCAATCACAGCCCTTACGTTCTACCGCACCCCTCTTCCACAGATTTTTCCCTAGGCTTAGACAAGGGGCACAGGTGGATGAGAAGCAAAACAGTCTAATTTCTCTGGAGCTGTTGTCTTGGACTCTGGTCAATTCTGGCTGTTTTCTTTCATGGGCTGACAGTTTGTCCAGGAATAACTTTTCTATCCTACTAATGAAGCACAAGCAATTAGATATATAGGTATTTAAACAGTATTAATTGTTATCGTAGATTACTTTGGTATAGACACAGATGTTTGGATGGTATGTTAATCCATGAATTACATTTTTTTTTCTGTTGAATATGACAGGGTCTTACTGTGGCTTAAAACATCTCCTGACCATTAGAGGGTGCAAGCTTGTGGCATCAGACATGGGTTATTCCTCCAAGGAGACAGCCAATAGCAAATTAGATTTGGAATATACAGGCATATGGCTGCCTCTGCTGCACAGTATTTCCAGGTAGGTGAGGTGTAGCTGGTGTTGACAGAGGAGTCTTGCTTGACTCAAGGAGACCCATATTTGGTTTATTGGTATAGTGGCCTTTGGTAACACTCTCTGGTATTCCAGAGACCATCTGTACACTTGCATGTGTGGTCTCAACACATCTTTCCCATGTTAACGTCAGGTCTTCAACAGCAAGGCCTTATCGCCTCTCTTCTTGCAGGTATCTCTTCTTGCAGTTTAGAGGCAAGTAGCCTTTACCTTTTGTGGGGGCTTGGATCCCCTGGCCAACATCTCCTTGGTAGAATAATCCATTGCTGATGTCAGAGCTCCTGCATTAATATATTTTGCTTAAGTGCATAGCTTAAGGAGAGTTTAGTATTATATTTGGCTCTGAATAGAGAATAATCCTTTTCACAGTTCCTGTGTCTATTAGTTAATTCAAGAAGGCAGTTTTACCGATTTTATAAGAGATTACCTCTATAATAGTTGTCTCCAATTTACAGTTGGAAAATGACATCATCATCATATTTCTCCTTGTTCTATGGTGGGGGAGGTAAGAAAGTCTCTCGTATTAAAACCTTTGCAGCTCCTAGAAGGTAAGTTTCGTTAGGACTCATTATACATAGTTGTTACAAGTAGGATCCACAGAGGGGTTTGATGTTTGTAGCAATCTGAGGCTTTTCTTCCTTTCAATGTTCGGATGGGCCAACCTTTCTGTTGGCACTTTCTGGTACATCCTACTTGATGCAAATCTGTATCTTTTCTTTCTCAGCCATTAAGTTGGTGACATTTTGATCTGTTGGAACATACAAATCTTTTCCCGTTGTTAGTTTTAAGATTTGAATTGCAAGGTTTTTGACAAAAAGGTTTCATTTCTATCTGTATCCCCCCCTATTTTGTTTCTTTTTTGGGGGTTTTGTTTTTTGACCCATGGGTCTCCAGAAGGCAATTGTATTATACATACCTATAGGGTGGAACCAAGGCACAGCTTTCATCAAATTCACCCATGCTGTTTTGGGTGACTGTATCTGATTAACTTGGGAAACAAACTTAATTTTCTCATTAAATCCTCTTATAGGTGAAAGAGAATGCTACGAGGTGATACCGTACAACAGAAAAATTATAGAGAACATTTGTATGTGCCAATCCCAAAGTTATTATTATACAGATTTTATGTAGAAGAAACGTGGACAACAGCAATTTATATCTCCGTTTAACTCAGATGCATTACCATTTTAATCAGAGCCTGTAAACCAATGTTGTTTAATATACACATATTTACTTTTACTGAGTCCTAAACCACCATGTAACATGTATACAATGTCTGGGCAAAACTGGATACTTGTTGAACTCACGTCAATTAAATATGCATTAATCGAATATACACCCATGTCCCTCTCCCGCCCCTCCTGCCCTTCTCAATTCACCATTTCAGTCAGTTTTCTGATGCAGTCTTTCTGTTGTTGTTCTTTTACTATGCATCCCTCTCCATGAGAAATGTTTATATCTGGGCTATTGGCACTAGCATCCACATATGAGGGACACCATTTGTCGTTTGTTTTCCTGGGACTGTGTTACTTCACTTAACAAAATGTTTTCTAGCTCCATCCATTTACTTGCAAAGTTCATGATGTTGTCCCTCTTTACCACAGCATAGAACTCCATTGTATACATGTTCCACATTTTCTCTATCCACTCGTCAGTTGAGGGGCACCTGGGCTGGTTCCAGCTTTTTGCTATTGTGAGCAGGGCTGCAATAAACATAGCTGTGCATGTATCTCTTCAGTAAGATGAGTCTTGTGGGTATATACCCAGGAGTGGTATGACTGGGTCAAATGGCAGGCTCATTTTGAGTCTTCTAAGGGTTCTCCACCCTGCTTTCCATAGTGGCTGTACAAGTTTACATTCCCACCAGCAGTGGATGAGTGTTCCCCTTTCCCCACAACCTCTCCAGCACTTGGTATAATTCGTATTCCTGATCCTAGCCAGTCTTATTGGAGTAAGATGATATCTCAAAGTGGTTTTAATTTGCATTTCCTTAATTATTAGCAATGTTGAACACTTCTTAAGATATTTCTCAGCCATCTCTAATTCCTCCTCTGTGAAGTCTCTATTCAGATCTTTGCTCCATCTTTTGAGTGATTCATTTGTTTTCTTTCTTCTTTGTTTTTTGAGTAGCTTGTATACTCTGGAAATTAATGCTTTGTCAGATGTATCTTCAGTGAAGGTTTCCTCCCACTCTGTGGGTTTTCTCTTCACTTCCTTGGTTGTTTATTTTGATGTACAGAAACTTTTGAGTTTAATGAGGTCCCATGTGTCAATTGTCGCTGCTGTCTGATTTAGGAAGTCTTTTCCTACGCCAGTGTCTTGTAGTCTGCTGCCATCTTTTTCTTCTATCACCTTCAGAGTTTGGGGTTTCAAGTTGAGGTCTTTAATCCATCTGGAGTTGACTTTTGTACAGGGTGAGAGGTAGGGGTTTAATTTCATTCTTCTGCAAGTGGTGATCCAGTTTTGCCAACACCACTTACTGAAGATGCTGTCTTTCCTCCACTGTGTCTTCTTGGCCCCCTTGTCAAATATGAGGTGGTTGAAATTGTATGAGCAAGATTTTAATTGGAGTTGTATTGAATCTGTATATTACTTTGGGTAGAATCAACACTTTTACTATATTAATTTTTCCAATCCATGAGCATGGGAGGTTTCTCCATCTTTTCAATCTCCTTCTTCAGGAGTTTAAAAAAATTTAGAGATCTTTGATGTCTTTGGTTAAGTTTGTCTCCAGGTATTTTATTTTTTTGAGGCTATTGAGAGTGGGAAGATCTCCTTATATTCCTTCTTCAGTTGTTTGTTGTTGGTGTAAAGAAGGGCTACTGATTTTTCTAGGTTAATTTTGCATCCTGCCACTTTACTGAAACTCTTAATTGCTTCTAGGAGTTTTCTGGTGGAGTTATTAGCATCCTTCAGGTAAACTATCATATCATCTGCAAACAGGGATAGCTTGACTTCCTCTTTTCCAATTAGTACTCCTTTAATTTCCCTTTCTTGCCTTATTGCCCTAGCAAGCATTTCAAGCACTATATTGAAGAGTAGTGGCAATATGGGGCAGCCTTGCCAGGTTCCCACCTTTAAGGGAATGCTCCATTAAGGATGATGTTGGCTGTGGGTTTGTTGTATATGGCTTTGATTACATTGAGGAATGTTCCCTTCAGTCCAATTCCCTATAGAACTTTAAACATGAAGGGTTGCTGTATTTTGTCAAAGACTTTTTTCTTCATCAATTGAGATGATTGTGTAATTTTTGTCTTTCAGTCTGTTTATGTGTTTTATGATATTTATTGATTTATGTATGTTGAACCATCCCTGTGTCTGGTATGAATCCAACTTGGTCATGATGGATGATCTTTTTGATGTGGGTCTGTACATGCTTTGCAAGTATTTTGTTTAGAATTTTTGCATCTGTGTTCATTAATGAGATGGGTCTGTAATTTTCTTTTTGGGTTTTGTCTTTGCCTAGTTTGGGTATTAGAGTGATGTTGACTTCATAGAAGGAGTTTGGGAGATTTCACTCTGTTTGTATCCTTCTGAATAGTTTGAGTAGTAATGGTTGTAAGACCTCTGTAAAAGTTTTATAGAATTCTGCTGTGAAACCATCTGGGCCTGGGTTTTCCTTTTTCATTTCATCCTTTGACTTCTTTAGTATTTCCATTTCCTTTTGGAGCTTGTCATTCTCTACTTGTAGCTCCTTGCTTCGCTGGTCTGTTTCTTTTTTCTTTTCAGCCTAGGATCTTTTCAGTGTTTCCACTTCCAGAGTTTGTCATTCCGTCCCTCTAGTTCTTTTCAGAGTTTGTGTTTCTCTTCCTCTAGTTCTTTTCAGAGTTTGTCATTCTCCCCTTCTACTTCTTTCCAGAGTTTATCATTCTTCCCTCCTAGAGCCTTCCTGAGTTTTTCATTTTCTGCCCTTACTTCTCTGTTCTTTATATTCTTTGATTTCTTTAAATATGTCTACAACTGTTCTTCTAAGGTACATGTCTTGGTTTCCTTCCAGGGGGATCTCATTGTAGGGATCTTCTATAGTACTTGTCGAGTTCAGTATGGATTTATCATGGCCTTTTCCCATGTTGTTATTTTTTCATTGTGCCTTCGGCATGTGGGTTTATTTTTTGTTTGGATTCTGATGCTATTCTCAAATGTTATTGTATTTGTCAGGGTTCTCTAAAGAAACAGAAGCAACAGGACGAATATATAGCTATATACAATTTATTGATTTGCTCACGTGACAGAGCTCAAGTAGTCCAACAGTAGCCGTGCCACACTGGAGAGGCTGAGAATCCAGGGAACTCCTCAGTCTGCAAGGCTGGATGTCTCAGTAGTCCCAATCTAGTGCTGAAGGCCCCGTGGATTCCAGGAGATCTGCCTGTCTCAGTACATGCTGGGATCCGAAGGGTTGATCACAGCAGCAAGACAAACTCACCAGTGAGAGAGAGGCAAGCCACAGGAAAAAAGGGACCAGCTCCCTCTGCCGTGGTCTTTTATACTGCCTACCAGCAGAAGGTAACGCCCACATTTGGGGTGGGCCATCCGGGTTGAGGTGGTCCAATCCGAAGATCCTTTTTCTCTTATTTGATCCTTAGTCCAGTCAAGTTGACACCCAGGATTAACCATCACAGTTATTATGGAGGATTGTTTGGTCACTCACCGTGCCTCCTGCCATTCAATTCCTCTATGTTGGCTGTGCAACCTAGAATCACTAACGCTGCACCCACTGTATTGTCTGCACCATAGCTCCAGCAGCTTACTGGATCCTCTGCACCACTACTTGGTGTGGGGGGCGGGCGGGGGGAATGTTTGCTCCCTTGGCCCATGCACTGGACCCCTGAGAGTTTGCTGGTGTCCTGTCTGGCTGGCTTAGCATGGCTGGGTGACTCCGCCGATGCCAATCATGTGGGAAGTGGGGCAGGGCGTCTCACCTGGTCCCTGAGGCATGCCTCTGGTGCTGGCATGCAGTCCCAAGGTTTACCGGCCACCTGAGCATCCACTGGGCTCCTGGCTGGCTGCTTAGCCTGTACAAGTTTCTGAACCTTTTTGAACTCCAGTGGCCTCGTTGGAAGCATTTTCTTATTAGAATAAGACCAACTTGGAAAAACCTTTCTTGCAGATTAGTAGTAATTTATATAAAATTCTTAGCCATCCCTGACATGTAGTAATCATTAAAGGTTACCTATTCTCCTCAAGCTGAGCCTGTAGACATGCACTGTTTCTTGAACCCTTATTGCATCTTATAAAATGGGGATTACCTCCACTTAACAGAGAATATAACTGAGGAAAATGAACTTGTACAGTTTACTAATGGTGGGTTTGAATTTGACACTCAAACACCATAAGCTGCTTCCTATAGCTGCTGGCCAAAAGTTCTGATGTTTGAACAGTGGTGGGGAGCTCTGCTGGAAATTCTACCCATCAGTTTACTTGCTCCTTTGTAGATAATGAGTCATGGGCAGGGCAGGCTTTCCTTCTCTCTGCAGTCAACCTCACTCTATATACCAGAAATGCCATGTGTCTTCCCCCGTGTATGTGCAGCTGTCCTTTAATTCCTATGGCGGTGCATTCTTTCCTTTGTTCTATAGCTCTTGGGTCATTTCAACAGGAATTTGAGATCAAATTAAATACACTCATCTTGCAACTCTAACCTGAGTTTGGGGGAAAAAACATGGTAAATGGTAGTCAAAGAGAAGGCGAAATTATAACAATCTCCCACCCCTGATGTTACTCCCATGATTTGTTACCCAAAAATATTAATTAAAAATTCTAGTAATAAATAATTCACAAATGTTCATTTTTGTAATACATTGTTAGAATTGTTCCATTTTATTATTCACTATTGTTGCTAATCTCTTAGTGAGTCTTACTTATAATGTTCATCATAGGTATATACAAGATAAATCACAGTAGATGTGGAAGTTAACAAACTTTCCACTGTTTCAGGAACTTGCAGGGGTCTTAGACCATATCCCCTGTGGACAATATGGAACTGCTGTGCACAGCTATTGCCATGGTGCCCTGGGGACATTCCAAATCCAGAGTCTTTCTGGGGACAGATCTGTTGGCAAAGAATGTATTCTAGAAGGGTTCCATCTCCCTGCAAGTCAGTCCCAAAGAAGACAAGGTGTGTGACACTACCTCTCACTGGAAAAGATCTATATAAGCTTCTAAGCAGAGACTTGATTGCCCCCCCTTGTCTCCTCAAAGCAAATATAATGATTTTGCTGGTTAGACAGTCACATGACTTTGGCAGAGGCAAATAAGCAGCAACTATGGCATCTCCTGGACATGCTGTATTGCTTACCAGCACAGGAAGATGCCTCTCCCTGCCCCCAGCCCCTACATGCTTCTTTCTTTAACTTTCTTGTCCCAGTTTTCCTTTTTATAGCTTTCTTTATATCAGAGGTCCAACTGACTCTGGGAAAAATGTGCTTGAAAGCCAAGGCCTCCTCAAGATGTCCTGAAAAGAGAGTGTCCTGAAAAGAGAGTGACCAGTAGCCACCCTGTGATCCTCAGTTCAGTGCCCAGTGTAAAAAGCTAAGCTGACTCAACCCACAGATAACAGGAGCTGGGTGAGTCCCAGGGCTGCTGGCAGGGCCTTGCTGAAATTCCTGAGGTAACTGTGACCAGTTCTGCATAAATCCAGCTTTCAGATCCCTAACTTTATAGTCTGAATTCTGAGATGTCCTGGGGACCTTGTGTGGAGGTTGTCACCATAAATCTCCTCTATCAGCGTCCAAGCGCAGTCTTGTTCCCACAAATGTGGCAAGTACCCACACTCTCTGATTTGCACTTTCCAGCCTGCTATGGAGAACAGAAAAGGCAGGGATGAGCAGAGGCGAGGAGTCACTTACAAGCCACAAGCACATGTTGATGCCCTATGCACTCATGCAGGTGAGAAATTTGTTGGGAACTATGGATCAGTGGTTCTCAGCCTCACAAATACATCTACCTGGATGGCTTGTTAAAGTACAGGCTTCCAGGCCCACCTCTAGAGAAGCTATTTCCACAGCCACTGGCCTAAATGTAAGTGGCAGAAAATCAAATCCGGGACACATGTGAAGTCAGGAAATAGGATCAGGAGTTGTTCCTGGTTTTTCTCTAGATGTGACACACAGCTTTTAACCTAGAATTTTGTTCATTTGTTTGTTTGTTTTTTGTTTGTTTTGGAGATGGGTTCTTCCTGTAGACACAACTGGCCTGGAACTTGCTATGTAGACCAGGTTGGCCTCATACTTACTGAGATCCACCTGCCTCTGACTCCAGAGTGCTGGGATTAAAGGGATGGCCACCACCCCCAGTTAACCTAGAGTCTGTATGTGTGTGTGTACATATTTGTGTGTGCATCTATATGTACAATGTACACATGTGTTTATGCAAATGGACATCTTCCTCTCTTGTTTTTCAACGTTATTTGAGACAGGGTCTCCCACTGAACCTAGAGCTCATAAGTACTTAAGAGCTGGAGAGATGGCCCAGAGGTTTAGAGCACTGCAGAGAACCCAGGTTCAAATTCCCCACCCTGAGAATTTATGATTTAATGACTAAGTGTTTCCATCTCTGTGACTTTTAAATATTTTTAAAGGCCATAGAGCATTTCCACTCTTACCTTCCAAAGTCCCATAAAAATAGGCTACAGATAATTTCTAGTAAGTTTCCAGGAGCTGCTGGTGTACTAAGAAGCATATTCCATGTGTTTGCCTAAGGGAGTGCTTCTCAAACCCAGTAAGCAATAGAATCACCTACAGAGCTTGTGAAGATAGAACCTGTGTTTGACTCTCAAGACCTCTGATTCAGTGGATCTGTTCGGAAGATGTGAGGATTCACTTCTTTGAGTAATTCTCAGAGGGTTCTGATGCTTTTGAACCTTGGGCCATGCTGGTACCCTCACTCAGCACAAGCAATGGTGTTGAATCGTGGGCTGCCACAGAAGTGAGCAACGGTATGCTGATGTTTATGTGTGGAATACTTGTCTCTTAGGTAGTAAGTCCCACATTTTCCATCCTTTTAATTGTCCTACTCGAGAGACTATTGTGCAGTGTGAGTGTGTCACAGCTGAAGAAACTTTAAACTCTTATGGTTTTACAAAATAAACTATTCAAAAATCTCAAAATTTGATTTAACATACCTAACACATGACAGCATTCTATAGATCTGTTCACATTTTAAAGGGGAAAAAAGACAGAAACTACTTTTTGTCACATCTTTCAGATCTTTGGAGTTACTGCTGAATCTCAATGTCAATCTCATTGTAGCAGGTATAAGGAAAATACTATAATTCTGCAAAATTGTCCTTCAGCTACACTGTGCTGGGGCTACAGAGGTCCAGTGAGATCTGGTGTGAGATGCTGGGTTACACAATGCACACTGGTGCTAAGAACTGGCTTCTTGGATGCTTCAGGTTCATTAACCAGGAATATAGGCACAAGGGTGAAGGGATGTTCCCAACCCCCCTTGTGTACTTCCACAACCTGGCATGATTACCTAGTCCCATAGTAAATATGAGGAATACAAATTCCAACTGCTCTACAAAAGATTGAATCATTTTATTGAAGGTGGCCAGGCTCGAGATGGATGGCAACCTGCGTGCTCATACCTGCTGCAATGGGTCAGCAGTTAAGACCACTCCCTGGCTGCTCTTGAAGAGAACTTGGGTGCAGTTCCCAGGACACATATGGTAGATACAACTGTCTGTAACTCCACTCCAGAACCTCTTCTGGCTCCTTCAAGCATTACATGACACAGGTGCACTTACATGCATGCAGGCAAAACACTCATACATATAAACATAATAAATAAATTTTGGAAAAGAAACAGAAAAATAGCTGGCATAAATCTGAAGACAAGTTGTGGCCTTTTAGAAGTTCCTTCAACTCCAGCACAAAGGTTCTATTTTGTCTCCCTATAAACAAAATGCAAAGCAACTGTCTGGACAGAAATGGCATTGATGGGCATTGAAGTGTCTTTCTTATTTTTCTTACAGACATGAAGGTCTATGTTCAAGCCACAGTGTACCTAAGTCCAGCTCACAGGAGTCACCATCCCATCTCTCATCCCACCATTTTCAGAACCTAGTCTGATATTCTGAACCAAGTCTGATATACTGATCTCCATTCAGAGGAGTGAAACATTACCTGGAACCTTACATAACTGTGACCTTGATCTTGATCTTTAACTTGTTAGGATCTCAGTTGTTACTTACAGAATGCAGATGAGAAGGGATTTCTACCTTGCTTCTCTTAGGGACACCTAGTTGTTGCGATGAAATATCTGGATATTGAAGTATTTCTAAACCATAAAAACTCAAATTTTGCTGCACAAGAGAAATTGCTGGGAATCATTTAAAATAGGATGCAAACTCCCACTCTCAAATTTGTGGTTTGGCTGGAATGAGTTGCAGTGCAGACTTTAAAATTAAAGCTTCCCAGAAGGGCAAGAGGCCTTGAGGAGGGTAAAGGGAAGCTGGATTCAATTAGTACACTAGTGCACACATGTATTGAACATCACATTGAACCCATTAATATGCACAAATAATACATATTCTAGCATTACATGTTAGTCCAAAAAATTTTTAAAGCTTTCCAGATGTCCTAGCTTTGTCAATTGAACACAGCCTAGAATCATGTGGGAGGAAAGCTTCCATTGAGGAGTTGCCTAGATCAGATTCTGTGAGCACATCTGTAGGGCATTGTCTTAATTTTTAACTGATACAGGAGGGCCCTGCCCACTGTGAGTGGCACCATCCCCTGGGCAGGTGGATCTGAAATATGTACAAAATCCAGCTAAGCACGAGTGTGTCTGTGAACCAGTATGTAGTGTTCCTCCATGAGTTTGGCTTCAGGCTCTTCTTAAATTTTAAATTTTATTTTTATTTTATGTATATGAGTATTTTGCCCACATGTGTGTGAGTGCACCAAGTTGTACAATGCCTAAGGAAGCCAAAATGCCCATTGGAATCCCTGGACCTGGAGTTATGGACAGTTGTTAGCTGCCATGTGAGTGCTGGAAACCAAACCCCAGTCCTCTGGAAAAGCAACCAGTACTCTTAACGGCTTGGCCATCTCTCCAACCCTGCTTTAAGTTCTTGCTTGAGCTCCTGCCCTGACTTACCACCAATGATGGACTGGGACCTGGAAGTGTAAACCAAATAAATCCTTTCCTCTCCTAAGCTGCCTTTGGTCACAGCAACAGTGATAAAACTAGAGCAAAACGTGATTCCAATGTGCAGTGAAGATTGTGAGCTGATGCTTATGCACTGAAGAGTTGCAAGGTATTATTAACTCCTTAGAGACAAGAAACAGAACTAACATGTCTCTTCAGTCCCCTTGTCCTTCTAACACATAGGCTTTCATTCAATATTTGTTATGTGGTATTTAGTACTGCATCTCACTGGCCTTTAAATACTTAAAAGGGCCATGGTCCATTTCTACTACCATCTGCCAATACCATAATGGACTTAGGTCAAAGGAAGAAGCCAGCCAATGACTCATAGCATAAGATAAGAAAACTGCGGGGTGGATGGGCTTCTCCTGCAAAGCTGATGACTCCACTCTCTGTCTGCCAAGACTGCACCCTTATCTCAGGAAACCATCTTACAAAAGGATTTTGTGGTTCCAGGCAGGATTGATGGATTAGTACATTGGCACTAGTCAACTCCACTCAGGCTTTTGCTTTACTAATGTGTAAAAATAGTGCTGTTTGTATACACATGATGGGTGAGATTCTAACTTAATTTGCTGTTTCCTAAACTGTGTTCTAAAATGCAAGAACTTCTCAAAATATTAATAGACACTGCTTAAATGGAAGGGACAAATTATCCATGACAAGGGCTACCCATTCAACCATATAGATTATTAGTCCAAGAGTCATCATGCCTGGGGGGTCTATGTTGTACAAGTTTGTGACATACTGTCACCATGTTTTTTTTAAATGCAGGTAACATACATTTCAAGCAGTACTTCTTAGAGTTTATTATATATTGATTTTCTTTGTAGCCTTCCAAAAGGCAGAATGCACATGCACAATAATTTCCTTTAGTATGTGGCTCATCCATTCATCCATCCATTAAGCAGGCATCTAATGGAACTAGAAATCAATGAACCATTCACACAGATTCTCTTTTTCTTGTTATTAAACATTTTCTATAAGTCATACATCATTTCTCAATAAAATCTAGAGTCGCTTGCCTTTCCATGTCCCCCACCCTACCTGAGTCCCTGCACTCTGCCGTACATGTCCTATGTCTTTTTCTGAGTCTTTCAGAGATTTTTCTTTAAGTTCTTTTGTTGTTGTTCTCTCCCACTTGTGTTGCAACAGTATATATACATATATACATAGTTATATATACATACAAATATACATATTTCACTTGAATAAGAGGGGTTTTTTTCCCTATAAGATGTCATGTTTTCCGAAAGGAAGCAACACACACCTCTCAATTATAATCTTAAATATTAATGCACGCAGATTCTTAAACAAGGTCTTTTCTGGCCTTTGGAACTGCACACCCCAGATAATGTGACAACCCCAAAAAAGATAGAAGGATGATGTTGCTCAGGGCATAGCTGGGTCTCTCATCACTGTCTTCCCTTTTGAAACCAGCCTCAGAATCTCACTCAACTGTCCAGATGCAGAGGAGCAAGCCAGCATGAGGACCTAGTGTTTCTCTGTTCAGCCTGGTCTGTCTGTCTCTTCTCTGCTCCTGTCTGCACATTTATGTCAGTGGGTTCATCTTTCACTCTTTCCCTATGCTATTCCTAAGACAGAGATCTGATACAAAGACATTTCTCCTGTGCCTTTTATCCTCCTTGGCCTTTCATTTTCTTCCTGCCCTGTTTCTTTTTCTGCCATCAAGCCACTCCCCATTTATTTTTTGGCAGAGGAGGAAGCCATTAAGAGCAGAATTGTCTGGAAAGCTGATCTCTGAGACTCAGAGAAATGTCCCTGAGCATGAATCAACTAAGAGCAATGCATGGTTCACAGGCTGATCTCCAGCCAGAGTCACCTCCCAGGACCTTCATAGTGCCTGCCACACTCCACAGTATGGAACAAGTGCCTTCACAGACTTCCTGCCCTTCATACCTGGAGGAAACACTGAGTGAACACCAGACCAACCTGCGTTCTCATGAGTGCTATGGATTCACCCCCAACCACAACCATCACACTTAATGGGATCCAGAGGAGGGGCACCCAAGATAAACATTAGATGTGCCTGTCTGGACACTGATGCTGGGAATCCTAGAATGGTTAAGACAGTGGAGGTGGTGTGGGAGGGAGAAGTTGGTCCTCAGTTAAGAAATGTATTCTCTGCTCATTTCCCTATGTGACAGTATGGGGGCCACTTCTGCTCACTGCTAACTTTCCCTACATATACACTATCAAAGAAGAAGAGGAACAAGCCCATTATTGCACTCTCTTAAAGATCAAGTTGCAAATTGTGGACCATTTTGATAGTGGTGCAGCCTGCTGTAGACAATCTCTAACCTCACCGGGGGTATTGATGTAGAAGTCTAATCAGAACTGCCTATCTTCTAACACCAACCTGGCATCACTGCTTCACCACCTATGACATGTATATGGAGCTGAAATGCTTCTGGACAATATATCTATACAATTTCTTTAACAATTATGTCATAACTTCCAGAGCATTTTGTTTTCCAAGAGTAGAAACAGAGCTCACGTATCTGTAAACATAAAGCATTTATTCATTCACTGACTCTACAGTGAGCTCCAAACACACTTCTGAGAGATGTTCTACACTCACCCAGAACCCAGGAACCACAATAAATTCACCACATGTACCTCTTGTTTGGAGTCTGCATGTCTCAATATCAAGACACAAGGCAGATTTTCAATGCTGATAACAAACAGGTCAAATAAAACTAATTTATGAAATCTGTATCATTAGAAATGAAAGCACAGGAGGTTTTGTGCATAGGTTTAAATATATCCCATCAGCTAGTCTACAGACAGGTAATGGGCAGAGTGAGGACAGCCTTCGTACAAGTTGTCAAATCCATGTCAAAGCCAGGAAGAGAGACAAGTCTGGGGTGGGGAAGGGTGTCAATAAATAGAATCAGGAAGGAAATGTGATTCTGCTGAATCTCAAAGGACAAAGAGTGATGGACAGAACTTGGTTTATTATCCAGCCTAGGAGTTTCCAAATCCTGCATCAAGGAGGATATCTCCTCTCATAGCTCCTCTCAAGAGCCATGTCCTTCCCATATGCAGCTAGAGGCTGTCTCCGAATTATCTGTTCCACATGAATTATTATGTTGAGTTGGATGAGGCAACACTTTACAAATTCACTACAGGGAGAAGTATTGAGCATTGTATACCTCTCAAGAACAACCATGAATCTAAATGTTACGTTTATCCAAGAAAGACTATCTAAAATATTAAGTTCCAATTTTAAGATGTACTATGAAGACCTGTCAGGTATAAAGCATATGTGGCTATAATATCAGTGGATCAAGTTACAAATTTAAAAATTAAATCTCCAGGGTAAGCTAAACAAGCACAATCAAAGGAACCTTTCTGTCTTTTCCTGCCATTGACATTTTAGAGTAGACTTGTGCATTTGTCAGCCAGACAAAAAGGAAAGATGTAGAGAAGCAGGCAGCAAGAAAGCTCCAGGAAGCCAAACATGAACAAATGAAGCAGTTTGTGCTCGGAGACCTTCTCTCTGCCTAACAGCTGGCTCATAAGCAGGGAACCATGAAAACTGTGTGGCTTTACAATGAGTAATCAATCCAAAAAAGGAAGTCCTGCCCTGTTAGAACAATGGGAACATTGTGAGCCCATAGAACACATAGGGGAAACCGGCAAGTGTTTCCCAAGGCTGATCTCAATCAGTGGTCCAGGCAACCTCCTATGAAAGCTGAGTACTGGGAATGGAGACCAGGAATCCAGAATTTTAAGAGAGTGACTGGCACCTGAGATGTTTCCAGAAGAACCAATGTAATGGCTTGCTACTATAAGATTCAGTTATGCTATCAGCCTATGAGCAGGTGGCCCCCAGTTCATGTCAGAATGTGACAAAATACCTGTATCACACAATGTACCTTACTCTTAGACCATAGAAGACTCCAAATTACAACTGATTGAAGCTCTCAGTTGTCTGGGGTGAATTAGTCACTGCTGAACCATAACCAAATTATTAGCTATACTGAATGAAAATTGAAGAGTTTGCACTTTTTACTGTTCTTCCTGCATACCCAGAAATATTTTTCATCCTAACTTACCTTACATAATAGAAATCAAACAAAAGATGATGGCAAAGGAAGGGAGTTTTAGAGGGAGTCTCAAGCACTGTCAGAGTTGGAAGATAGAGTGAAGGAGATGGGCCCCATAAACAGAGCTCCTTATTCCTTTTGCCTGTGGCCTACCATCAGGGTAACTAGAAGACTAAAAGCAGAAGCTAGAGGGCTGGAGAGATGGCCTAGCAGTTAAGAGCGCAGACCGCTCTTACAGAGGACCCGGGTTCGATCCCCAGCACCCACATGGTGGCTGAGAACCATCTGAAACTCCAATTCCAGGAGAACTCCAGTTCCAGGGGAATCTGACACCCCCTTCTGACCTCCGTGGCATTGCACGACACGGGTGCACAAACTTGCAGGCAGTACATTCATACACATACAGAAATAAATAAATGCCGGGCGTAGTGGCGCATGCCTTTAATCCTAGCACTTGGGAGGCAGAGGCACGCGGATTCTGTGAGTTTGAGGCCAGCCTGGTCTACAGAGTGAGTTCCAGGACAGCCAGAGCTACAGGGAGACCCTGTCTCAAAAAGACAAAAAAAAAAAAAAAAAAAACAAAAACACAAAAAAAAAGCAGAGAACTCTAGAACAAATTGCCAACCCCTTAGAAAAGCAATTCAAGACATGGGTCATGGTGAAGATGGCCTTACTTTTGTATATGTTCCATAATTTAAATATGTATCAACATTTTGTTTTATGCATTAGTATAGGCTCTCATAATAGAAATTTTATCACATTAAGCCACCTGGAAAATTAAATCTTATAAAGTCCTCCATGATCGTACGTACTTATTCACCACAACTGTCGCACCTCCTCACAATTTTAATGGTCACTGGTAAGACAAAATGTGTGTATCCTTTTGTGCTTACTATTTTTGCTCTGCCAACACATTGTGTTTGCTCATATTGTCAACACCTCCTCATAATTATTTTTTTGTTTTTTTTTAAATTCTATAAGCAGTTTAAATTTATTTAGAACAGGGACATACTGCTTAAAAATATGAACTGAAATTGTAGTACCAGACAAGGATTTGAGTTTTCTACTAAAATTTAGTTCCAAAGAAGCATAGTATTTTGCCTATTCTCAATAAAAATCCTGAATTCTATACAATAAATCTTCCATGAAAATGTGTATTTGCATACCAATATTCAAATGTGGCACATGAGATAATATAAATAAACTTTCAGAATTTAATGGCAGTAAGAATGTATCAAGACACTTCTATACAACCTATACTTAATAGATTAAATATTGAAAAATAAAGATTGACACACTACAAAGAAGCACTTTAAATTAATTTTGCATTTACTAAGTTAAGTACTCAAGAACTTGATTTGAAGAGTCCAATAGACTAAAAGTCTGCTTTTCAAGAGTACCATGATCTTCTTCTACCAATGGAGAGATTTTGGAATTTCTATATTCTAACAGTTCACGATCCTTGCTTGATTCCAATAACTCATTGTCTACTACACCAATAGCTGCATCTTCTACCAGAATATTTGCTTGGTATGCTCCAACTGGAATTTCAGGAAATCCAATGTAGTCGATCTGCCACTACTGAACCTTGCAAGAAATAAAGACTGTCTTTTTCACTGGACTCTCTTACATAAGGCTTAAGATGGGACATTTTGATAGGTCTTTTAAGTCTAGTCCCAGTGTTGTCTCTCAGGACAGCACATCCGTTTTCTGTAATATAGTCTATGACACAAGGACCAACCCATTCGGACTGGAAACGACCATCCTTCCACCGGTTTTTCCTTTGTCTTAAAACTTCATGACCAACTTTTAAATGAAATGGATTTAACTGCTTTGGTTTCTTTTTAACAGTCTTGCTTTTATTTACTTTGTCCAAATTGTTGCTCTCCATCTGGCCCACTGATGGCTTATTCTCCATTATTCTATCAGCTTCTTTCACTGCATCTACAATTCTGGCAAACATACTTGTATTTCCACCATTTACTTCATGAGGACCACCTGAAGTCTCCAACATACAAGGATTCCAATTAAACATTTGGAAATATGGTGTACTTTTAGTAGGCTCCGAGTGAGTTATATTAAAGGCGAACGAGAGAGCCAGCAGGTGCTCATCCCAGTTGTCCGGGTGGGCAGCACAGTGTTTTGAGAGAAGTGTTTTGATTGTGTTAGGTGTACTTTCAGATGGATTAGCGCTTCCAGAAGCATGAGAAATTATAATCTGTTTTGTACCAAACAATCTATACAGTTCTATATTGATCTGTTCAATGAATTCATCTCTTTGGTCCATTATTATTTTCTGAGGAGGTCCATATAAGAAAAATATATTGATAATAGCTTTAGAAATTTCTGATGCTGAAACATCACACAAAGGCAAAATCATAACCCATTTTGTGAACAAGTCTGTCATGATTATAGCATATACATGACTTCTGCTGCTTGTATGAAAAGGTCCCATCAGATCAATAGTAACTATACTCCACGGACTGTCCAACTTGAGAAGGTGCTGTTTAGATGCTAGAATAACTGTATTTTTTGCTACTTGACAATGCTGACAAGCATATACCCACTGTTTGACATCATTGGTCACAGAGGTCCAGTAGTAGCTGGCTTCCACTAGAGTGAGGGTTCTCGATATGCCATGATGAGCACCGCTGTCACTCTCAAGGCATTCTCTTAGGGCTTTCTTTTTTCCCTCTTCTGAAACAATCACCAAACGATTTTGTTTTCTATCTTTCCCAACATAAAAAAGTTTTTTTTCTTTGAAGACAAATTTTTTTGCTGCTCTTCGTATGCCACTCCTCTCACTTGACAGCGTAGTTGGATGATATTCGCCTGTTCTTTTATAATATGCAATCTGTTTAAGATGAAGGTCGCCATTCTTCCCACTATGGACCATTATGAACGCGACTTATCTGGTGCTTCCGGAAACGGAAGTGCCGGGGTCGGAATCCTAGTGTCCATAATTATTTTAAAAGCTACTCAACAATACATCCAGGGATTGAGTTATTATTAATCATGCCTCCATTTGGGGATTTGAAGGTGCTTATAATTTTAGCCACTGAAAGTAAAATGGATGCCCATTGATGGTATCTTTTTGCTTTTCATGAACCTCTACACAACTCACGTTGCCTGTTGAAGGTTGCTCATCTGTCAAAGATTTCTGCACCCCCAAAGCCACTCCCCCTCAGCTATGGGGTGAATTCCATCCTCCCTTATCTTCATGGATGGTCTCTTGGGCTCTGAACTACCACCTCTGAGTTTCTTCCCTATTGTGGAGCAGGCCACAAGAATAAGAACAGGAGCCAGGCATGGTGGTGCACACCTTTAATCCCAGCACTCAGGAGGCAGAGGCAGGTGGATCTCTGTGAGTTCAAGGCCAGCCTGGACATTGCAAGTTCCAGGACATCTGGGGCTATAGGGAGACCCTGTCTCAAAAAGACCAAACAAACAAAGATAAAAGAGTAAGAACAGGAAAACCACATATTATGTGCAACACTGAAGCAAGGTAAGAGAAATTCAGGCAGAATCATCAGTCAGGAGAACTATATGGCAGAGGTTCCCATTTGCCATCCTAGTAGTGAAAGTGTGAGAGAAAGAATGAAAAAGAATTAGCTTGCCTGGCATTCTAATTTGCTTCTCTATTGCTGTGTCAAAACACTCTGACCAAAAACAACTTTGTAGGGAAGGGGTTTATTGCATCTTGCACTTCCAAGTGACAGTCCATCTCTGAGGAAAATCAGACAGGGCCAGGGAAAGAACCCAGAGGCAGGAGCAGAAGCACTGACCACAGAGGAACCTGAACTGGCTTGCTCCTAAGGCGCATGTTCAGCCTGCTTTCATATATAACACACAACCACCTGCCCAGAAGTGGACCGGACCCTCCCACATCACTCAACAACCAAGAAAATGTCTCAAGCACTGGAAGAGATGGCTCAGTGGTTAAGAGCACTTACTGTTCTTCTAGAGGACCCTGGTTCCATTCCCAGCACTCATATGCCAGCTAACAACTACCCATAACTCCAGTGGTAGAGGATCCAGTGCTCTCTTTTGGCCTCCATGGGCATTGCATGAATGTGGTACACATATGTAGGCAAAAATGCACATAAAATAAAATAATTATTTTTAAAAAGAAAATGCCTCACAAACATGTCCATGAGCCAATTTAATAGAGTAAACTCCACAATCAAGTTTCTCTTTTCCCAGGTGTATCAAGCTGATAAACTGGTGACCCAGGTCTACAATCCCAGCTACTTGGGAAGCTCAGGCAGGAGGTTTACCAGTTCAAGCCCAGTCTGGTTACTGAATAAAACTGAATTTAAATAAGAAAATATTTAAATGAAAGGAGAAAAACTAAAAATGGGGGAAATTTAAATGGGGAGAGTACAGGAGGTGAAGCAGAGGGATACTGGGACAGGGAGGGAACATTACACTGAGGATGCTTGAAAAAGCCACACAGAAACCTACTATTTTGGAAACTTTCTCAAAAGTACAACACACACATACACACACACACACACACCCACACACACACACACACACACACACACACACACACACACCAGTTTAATTAGAATTACCTTACACAGGAGGCTAATGATCCCCCTTAGAAGCCATAGGCTGTCAAACACAGAGCCCATTGCCAAGCATAGATACCCCCCCCTTTCAGCCATTGGTTAGGAAGGCCAAGAGATCCTCTAAAAGAAACAAAATATGCTATTGCCGTTGCTTTTGATTGCCTGGCAGACCTTGAGAGCAATAGTGCTGAAATCACCACACACTTGGTTCACAAGACTCAGAAATCAAGCTGGCAATCTGGAAGCCTCCTCCCAGAGGACTAGCTTTCATAGTGTCAGAAAGTGCTATGCAGGGTCCAATGGGAGGAAACTTATCAGTCCTGCCCAGCTAAAAATCCTATGAACTACAATAACAGAAAAGCCTAGCAAGATGTTCAGAAAAGTGCAATAGTGTCACTAACATCTTGGGGTAACCAACAGATGTCTGACTGGATCAAAGGCTTGCCGAATAGGAGGAAACTCAAGCCTAGTATTATAAATCTGGCCAAGAGCCCATGGCTGGAGAGGTCATAGACCTTCCATTTTGTTAATTTGTCCTTACATCCACAGGTTTGAGTAGCCCTCACCCTTCAACAAAGAAGCTGTTTGGGGGTAGTGGATGGAAGCTATTAAAAAGAAACACAACTGATGAGAGTGCAGAGACTAAACGGCTGTGGAGTGCCCATCGTCAAGTGGGACATCTGTCTCTCTCAGCCCCCTTTCCTGCCACAAGAAGGAAAAATCTCAGATGGTTCACCATTAGGGAAGTAAACACCCCCGCCCCCAAAGTTCAGGGTAGCAGCCAGGCTATTGGCCTATCTCTGTGAAAATTTCTCTTTCACATGAGGTTAATCTTTTTAATCTGTCTTTCAGCATTTCTTCTCTATATGGACAGGCTGTTGGCCCATCTCCCTGGAAAATCTCTTTTTCACATGGGATAAATCTTTGATCTGTCTTCTAAAGAACTTTAGTTCCCACAGATGAGAAACTGTTCCATCTGTGGAGCCATCAAATTCTCTGCTACTAAACATTTCTCTAACCATTATCATTCCCTGCCTTTTCCATGGGAAACACATGGGCACACCAAAAAGACCCACAGGCTACAAAATAAAGACACTCCTCAAGAGTCGAGGAGTTAAAATTTCCACGCAGGAAGCTGCCTCCTTTTGGAGTGAGACTCTTAATATTGCCCCATAGAGAAACTTAGACACTTGTGGCACAGGAGGCTAGGCAAGGAGAAAGTGCTCCAGAATCTCTAAAGTTCTTGCCACTCTCAGCAGCAGTGAGACAATGCTTAGGCCCCTCCCACCAGGCCGCACAAGGAGGGGAAACTAACAAAATTAGATCACAGACCCTCTCCTCCCAAACAGCTCCAGACTCAGTGGTAAGGCAACTAAACAAACATCCAACCAGACGCCTATAATCCCTCCCTCCACTCCAGGCAACTTTCTCTTAAAGGGAAAGAAGTTTTTCCTTCAGCCACTTCTCTCTCTCTGCCAAAAAAAAAAAAAAAAAATACTGTGCCAGATCAGGGATAACCAAGACCTTTGTTTGCAGGCATTTCCCATTAATGTAGCCCCAACTTAGAGTCACAAAAATTTGTAACCAAAATTGTTTCTCAGGAGAGAAAGATACAGAGCACACCAGGTTCAAGCACAAAACTACATTTCCCAGAATTCCTTGGGCCTGTCATAGCCATGTTAACTTCGTGTCACGGCCATATTCATTTCCTTTCCTTCTAGGCCAATGAACTACCTTCTCAAACAGGTGCTTCGGTCCTGTCACCCAAATGAAAGGTATCAGTATGCGTTCCAGGTCTTTGGTTAAAAAAAAAAACTAACACAAGAGACCCTGTCTCAAAAAAGACCAAAACAAAAAAAAAAAAAAAAAAAGGTTTCTTCTTGGGGCTGGCGAGGATGGCCTATGCATGTTAAGGCGCCGACCGCTTTCCAGAGGACCTGGGTTCGATCCCCAGCCCACCAATGGTGGCCGAGGGAGAATCATCTGAAACTCCAATTCCAGGAGAATCTCCAGTTCCAGGGGAATCCCAACACCCTTCTCTGAACCTCCGTGGCATTGTCCACAACCAGGGGTGCAACACTTGCATCGCATGACCGTAACATTTCATACCATGCACATAAATACAACAACTTAAACAAATATATTTTATAAAGATAAATCGGTTTCACAACTACACAAAAACACGAAAATGGACTTAAACTTTAATTGTGTTTGTTCTTTTGATATTTGTTCAAAATTGAGGTAATTGTACTTTTCCTTGCATGTCAATTTTTTATCTCGAGATCATCTTTTAATAATGGCCATTCTAAAATCTGATTAAGTTAAATTCCATCCTCAATGACATGCTTTTCGAAAATCTGATACATGAGTACACAACAACATCTTTAAACAAATGTGCACAACGATCAATCTAATCAAATCTAAAGCATTTTCAAAGTCAATCAATTAGGATCCTAAACTATTTCTAAAAGTTAATGAAAAAAATGATTCAGGTCCCTAAAGTTCTTTGGAGCCATTGTAGATTTTTCTCCTTTTAAAATTCACACCCCCCCCAGACCATGTGGCATATAACCTACCATCAAGTGGAAATGACAAGTCATCTTACTTCATGTCTGTTGAAGTGGAATAGCAGTGTAGGCCAGCAGGCAATGCTGGGATGACGATTGTAAGCCAGCTGGTGGGTATACCAAAATAAGGAAAACTAATAAATGTTCTTTTTAACGACTATTGGTTCATGTTGTAGGTTTGGGTTAAAACATTAACTTGTGTGATGTTTTACTTTGAAGGAAAGTTAGTAAAGGCTAACTCTCAAGCCAAATATTGTAGTGTTCCCCGTAAACGGGGTCAGGTTGCCAGGAGTATGTAAACTATACGAAGAGAATTATTGATTTTTGATCGGGTGAAATTTAGTTAAATTTACAATGTCTCAATCGTTCAAAGTTTTATTGAATCAGTACTATCCTTTATAGCTATTGATCCACCATCACCCAAGAGGAGCGGTAAAACCCATTCGGATAAAATTTATACCCTGAAAGGTATAATCTCTGGAGTGTAATATTGTGAATAAGGGGATACTATGATCATAGAGAGAGTAAGTAGAGAGCTACTGTCTTGCTACAGGATCCAGTCTTAATCAGGTAACTTAAAGATCACAATGTATACTTAATCAAGGTTTCTCTAACTTATTTTTACTTGTATTCAAAATCTATTCACACATTACATTATGATAAACTAAATTATTCATGTTGTTTAAAAATTGGTCTAATACTGTCAACATAAAAGATTGGTCACACTTAAATATATGTAAACTACAAGTTACTTTTACTTCTAATCCGTACTAAATTTCCAGATAACAGCCTTGACATTAATGTATATCTAATGTCTTTTTATAATGTTATCTGTTACATCCCGTTTTTATCTACAAGATAATTTAGTGTTAAAAGACTGTATTTCATCTTTTCATCAACAATGAACCTCAGAACATCAGTTCCCATATGGGTATGTATGTAGTATTATGGTTTTCAGAAAGGATATATTCTCCTAAAATAAGGTAAAATTAATGTAATGCCCTCCAAAGTACAGCTTAACTTCTTCCTTACATTAAAAGGCATAAAATCTCTTGGAAGGATATTTTATTTCACAAAAAATCTATTAAAAAAATTTTTTAATCTATTAAATATGTATCAAGGCCAGATACTATACTGACTGGGATTTCTCCCAACAGCCAATTACATCAGTAAAAAATATTACAGCTCTCTTTTATCAAGCTAAATATCAGACCCAATAAATCTACCAAGGTTAATAGAGCCATAAGTAACCTCAAATACTAAACTGATATATTATTTTGTTGTTCAAACTTAAAATTAAAGGGCTAATCTATGTTATTCTTAAAAGAATTTTAATAAGCCTCCATCCATTCATCTACTGGAATGATAAACATGGTATTTTCTACCAACAGTAATATAAAAGAAAGGTATCTCTAACTGCCTGTGTTATGCCAGCAGCACAACCTAGTATAGTGAATAATGTTTACTTGACTGCCTATGCTATTACTTTTCATATTTCATCAGGAAACTGTGAAAGGGTATCCCTGAGACCCAAGACTCCAGTTCAGTGGAAGGCCATCTGCAGCAGCTCCACCTCCAGGCTCATAATCCATACCTCCAGAGAAACTAAAAGCCAGAGCTGAGTCACCAGCCTCCTGCTGGGAAAAGGCTGAGACAACCTGGCTGCAATCTTAAACAACAAAAAATGGTTTACTCCTTTTTCTCACCTGCCCTCCCCCAAAAGTCTGGAAACTGCTAGCTAAAGAAAAACCTATAGGAGACAATTGTGACTGAACTTTGTTCCATCAATGTAGTTGCATGTACAGATCTCTCCAGCCAGGCTTGGAACTTTGGGGGTACAAGTAAAAAATATCATCTATGTTAAAAGGGATATCAAGTGATATCTGTAGGTCTTCATGTATAAGATAAGGAATGTTACTCTTAGAAGTGATGTCATTCACATACCTGTATGTCTTTGTATGTCTTGATGGGAGAAAATGTATTACTTTTACTTTGTCATTTTTTAGAGTTCCACCACTTAAGGGCAAAGTTGCATACTCAGTGGGTCTCTTTGCCTCTTTTATGGTTGGTTTTCCCTGGCATCAGTTTCTGTGTTTAAATCAACAGGTGTGATTGCACTTGAGAGTCATAACAACTGGCCTCTGTGCTCAGAGGAAGAACAAAAGATGCCTGCATGCCTTTATGTTTGGGAGAAAAAATGTTATCTTTTTAACAAAGCCATGTTGCCTGCAACCTAGGTTCCCCTAGGCCACCTGGATTATTCCTTTTGTTAAAACTAATTCTCACCTCAGGAGGTCGACTTTCTGGTTTGTTGAAAGCCAGTTTAGGGCTACAGCTCAAATGTCTTTAGTCCAGTATCAAGCTATCCCTGAAGATCCTCTGGTACAGAGTGACAAATTTGCTCCATTTTAATTAATAATGAAGGAAACTAGCTGTAGGAATGAGACTTTGTCTGGCTTGAGGCAGGGAACTGCAGCTTTGTCCTAGGGCTTCCATAAGTTATCTAATATCTCCATGGGCATTTAACTTGACTCTGTGAGTTATCTGTAGCTCCATGAGGTCTGGATAAAGCAGTATTTCCTGATTCATCTATCTCTGCAAAGTTCCAGACGCTGATGGTCTTTTCCTTTGCTGTATTGAGCAAAATGTCACACCTCTAGTTTACTGTATATACAACCAGGAGCTCTGCTGCCCCTGGTAGAAGCCAAGATGCCTACTATACACACACTCAGGTTCTGTTGTCCAACAGTGGGAGCCACACTGGGCCGCACTATTCCAGACTATCCCCAATAGGTAAAATATTAACAGTTTGTGAAAACTGAGCTTTTTGTAAATAAGTAAAAATGGGGAGATGTAGGCATTCTTTTAGCAGAAGCACTTAAAAACAGTTAGCAAACAGCCCAAGCATCAACCCCTGTCCTTGGCTGTCTTTGATCTCTTAGGGAAAAGCTTTGATCTGGAATATAGCCTGAGGTACCCTTGTCCCAATTGCCTTCCCCAGCCCCCAATTGTGTGTGTGTGTGTGTGTGTGTGTGTGTGTGTGTGTGGTCCAACCCATGCAAGGCTTTATATAAAAGCTTTGAGTTACAACATTAAACTTGAGTCTTTCACCTGGCCTCTCTTTGAGTCTGTTTTTCTTTGCCTCCAGGTGACTTCTCACGGTTCCCTCCCCCACCTTGCCAGGGCTCAGCCTGGAATTGTAAGCCTGATGGCTGAGGAAAATTCTGAGGCTTACAGCCTTGTAAGGCTGTGGGCCTGGTACAACGAGGAAGAAGATCAGGTGGACTGCAGTGCAGGTATAATGAACATTTAAAGGATCACCAGATGTATACATTTAGACAACATGTGGTATTTTAACTACCCAAACTTATAGAAGCAGAAACTAGAGTGGCAGTTGGCAAGGGTCATGGGAAGAGAAAATAGTGAGTTGTTCATTGCCTGTAAATCAGTTATGCAAGAGGAATAAATTCTAGCAATATGCTTAACAATACTGTAGCCACAGCTAACACGGTATTGTATCCTTGAAATTTTGAGGGTAAATCTCACATTTAAACAAAGGGGCACAATAAAATTGATGGATATTATTACCTTTATTGTGGGGATGATATCAGAGGGTTATGCATATATCCAAACTCAAGTTGTAAATGTTAACAAATACAGGTTCAACATATCTGTTCTGTCTCATAAAGAGGGTTTCAAAAACTAAGTGGTCAAAGTCTGTCCCGTATTTTCTATTGAGAAAGCAAGAAAGTATAGAGAAGTATGTGGAGATTACTCAAGTCTGTGCTTAGAAGAGGGTACCATATGGACTTAGGAACTCCAGTATTTGGTTTCAGAAAAGCAAGTGAATAAACAGGGACATTCATGGCCTGGGGAAGTGGCTCAGTTGGTAAAATGCTTGCTTTGAAAGAATAAGGACCTGAGTTTGATCCCTAGAACCCATGTAGAAAAGATAGTGCTAGGGAAGTGAAGACAGACAGATCCCTGGGGCTCACTGACTGGGTGGCCAAGCCCGAGTTCCAGCCCATTAAGAGATGTTCCAAAATAAAAGATGGACAGCTCATGAGGAGTGACATTTGAGGTTGTCTGGCCTCCACATGAATGCCTACATGTGTACATACACAGACACATACACACACACACACACACACACACACACACACACACACACACACAAAATGTGACCATGTTAAATATACATTGTCTTGAAAGTAGTCTATTTTTTTCTCATTTGGCCATGTTCTAAAAACTAACATCACTAGTAGATCATAGGTATAGGTCCCATTGAAAATTGCTACACTGGCATCCTGAATTATTACAAATCATTTTCCTTGGAAATGAGCTTGGTCGGAATTAATCACTATCCCAAAGCTGTATCACTCTGTGTCATCAACACATCTGGCACTTTGAGAATTACTAAATCATGTTCCTTGGACCTATTTCTTTTTCCAGGGATAGATTCCATGCCCAACTGCTTATTGAATGAGTCCTGCCATGTTGCTTTTCATCCAACAGAATCTTCAAACCTAGGTTATCTGTCATCATATGAACTTTCACAAAATGTCTTCATATCCTGCTTCTGATAAGAGTGTGCAGTGCTTAGATCAGGGACTTCCCTACCTGAAGCACAGGTAGGAGCCAGGTGCTTCAGCCAGGCAGATTTTAGTATAGATCTACTCCTGGGTTGTTGGATAACTGATTTGTTGGTTTGTTGGATATCTAAATCTTTGTCTTGTGTGGCTGGCAGGGTGGAGTCACCCTTCTAGCTAGGATTAAAGGTGGGCCTGTTAAATCATTGTCTGGTATGGCTGTCTGGTAGGAGTCTCCCTTCTAGCTGGTATTAAAAGTGGGCCTGTTGCCACTGTGAGACTTGAGTGTGCAGTGCTTAGATCAGGGACCTCCCAGGACCACCTGAAGCACAGGCAGGAGCTGGGTGCCTCAGCCAGGCAGATTTTAGGATATATCTACTCCTGGGTTGTTGGATAACTGATTCATTGGTTTGGTGGATAGCTAAATCTTTGTCTTGCGTGGCTCGTGGGATGAAGCCATCCTGCTAGCTGGGATTAAAGATGGGCCTATTAAATCATTGTCTGGAGTGGCTGTTGGGTAGGAGTCTCCCTTCTAGCTGGTATTAAAAGTGGGCCTGTTGCCACTGTGAGACTTGAGTGTGCAGTGCTTAGATCAGGGACTTCCCAGGACCACCTGAAGCACAGAGTACAGGTATACACCCCACTCCACCCCCCCACCCCTACCAACTGGGATTTCTGAGAGAGTGTCCAAGTGGATTTTTTTGGAGAAACTTCACAACAGAAAGGAAAGAGTGAAATAGACTTCCAGTATATAAACAAAATTAAAAGCCCGAAACTTAGACAAGTCAACACTCCATAAAGAAGGAGGGGGGGAAAAGGCATCTGAAGGAGGCAAGCAAAGCAAACCTTCAACACAGTGAAAATGCATTTGTGATTTGCATTACAATATAAGTAAAAAAAAAATGAAACCCACATGCCAGGGACATGAGGAAGTGACAACACAGGAAAAGTGCAAGATAATTCAACACCAAGCTCTACCAACCCTGTAGGAGATTGCTACAGTGAGATCCCATGAGGGTGAACCAAGAAACAGATCTTACAGGAACAATTGCAGACCTATTCAGAGAAATTAAAGAATATAAAGAACAAGTCAGAGAACTAAGGAGAGAGAATGAAAAACTCAAGAAGGACATAGAGGGAGACAATGACAAACTTCAGAAAGAACTAAAGGGAGAGAATGATAACTCCAGTAAGAACTAGAGGGAGAAAATGGCAAACTCCAGAAGGAAGTGGAAACACTGAAAAAAGAAGCCAACTACCGAAGTAAGGAGAACCAAGAAAAGATTGAGAAGCTCCAAAAGGAAGCGGAAATACTAAAGAAATCACAGGATGAAATGAAAAAGGAAATCAAACACCCATCTAATCAAGAGGAAAGGAATGGAAAAAGCCTCGGGAATAGAATGGAGGAAGCAGAACAAATAATATCAGACCTGGAAGATAACACAGAACAACTAAAAACCTCAAGTAAAGATTATGAAAAATTTTAAAATACACAAAATACACAAATTTTAAAAAAAGTGGAACAACCAGGAAATATGGGACACTATGAAAAGATCAAACCTCTGTATCACAGGAATAGAGGAAGGAGACGAATCCCAAGAGAATAGTATTGATCAGATCTTCAACAGAATAATAGATGAAAACTTCCCCAAACTAAAAAAAAGACAAACCCATACAAACACAATAAGCACATAGAACTCCAAACAGATAAGATAAAAAAGAAACTCCCCATGCCATTTCATAGTTAAAATGCTAGATGCCCAAAACAAACACAAAATTCTGAAAGCCACAAGAGAAAAACAACAAGTTACATATAAGTGGAAACCTATCAGAATTACAACTGACTTCTCAGCACAACCCATGAAAGCAAGAACAGGGAGCAAAGCATTCCCAGTGTGAAAGGACTATAGATGCCAACCCAGGTTACTATATCCAGCAAAAATGTCAATTATAGTTGAAGGAGAGAAAAATGTTCCATGACATAAACAAGATGATAGAATACATGTCTGGAAAACCAACCCTTCAGAAAATACTTGAAGCAATGCAAAGGACAGAAGAGAGGAGCAACTATCCCCATGCATCTAGAAAGAGAAACTAATAAAAACATAACTGCAGAAGTAAAAGCCAAGACTAAAAATGCAAATAGATAATAAGGTGAAAGGAAGTAACACGCATCTTTCAATTATAACCTTAAATATTAATGGACTAAACTTGCCAATCAAAAGACATAGACTGGGAGATTGGATTAAGAAACAAAACCCATCTATATGCTGTCTACAAGAAACCCATCCTACTCTCAAGGATAGGTGCCAAGACAAGGAATGGAAAAAAATGTTCCAAGCAAGTGGTACCAAAAAGAAAGCAGGTGTTTTTTTAATATCAGACAAAATAGACTTCAAAGTAAAAGAAATCAAAAGAGACAAAGAGGCTTATTACATCTTTATCGAAGGAACAATTGACCATGAAGACTTCACAATCATGAATATATATGCACCAAACTCTGGTGTACGAAACTTTACAAAGACAATTCTTCAGGACCTCAAGGCACAAATTAACCCCAGCACACTAATAGTAGGGGACTTCAATACCCACTAAGTTCTTTGGACAGGTCAACAGGACAAAGAATACACAGAAAGACATCTGAGCTGAATGATACTATACACCAAATGGACCTCATGGACATCTACTGAATATTCCACCCAAATACCAGAGAATACACTTTCTACTCAGCACTCCATGGAGCATTTTACAAAATAGACCACATTCTGGGACACAGGAAAAAAAAACTCAACAAATAAAAAAAGATTGATCTAAATTGATGCATTCTACCAGACCACAGTGCAATAAAGCTCAATATCAACACCAGGATAAGCCCTACAACCTACAAGAACACATGGACACTAAACAATACTCTCCTGAATAATGAATGGGTCAAGGAAGAAATAGAAAGAAATAAAAGCATTCCTGGAATTGAATGACAATGATAATACAACACAACAAAACTTATGGGACACTTGAAAAGCAGTCCTAAGAGGGAAGTTTATAGCCCTGAGTGCCTACAAAAAAAAAAAAAAAAAAAAAAAAAAAAAAAAACAGAAAGAACACAGTGAACAACCTAACACTGTATGTAGACCGGAAAAAAAATAAAAAAAAACTAACAAAAAATCAGTGCAGAAATCCATGATGCAATAGAACAAAGACCAGAAAGAAAACCATACAAAAAAAATCAATATGACTCCAAAGTTGGTTTTCTTTGAGAGAATACACAAGGATCGACAGACCTCTAGCTCAGTTTGACCAAACGGAAAGGAAAAAGAGGAACAACTCCAAATCAATACAATTTCATGATGAAAGGGGAAGGAAATATCACAACAGACAATGGTTGACAATTGAAAAGATACAGGACAATCATACAGGAATACTTCCAAAAAACCTTATACTCTACTAAGCTTGAATGAAAAACCTTTAAGACGAAAAAGAAGAACAAGAAATGGATGAATGAATATCTGAAATCCTGGAATCACCAAAGATCAACCAAGTAGAGATCATCTAAAACAGCTTTCTTATTAAAAAAACAGACCCATAATATATGAAGAAAATTGAAGATGTAATCTTGTGTATGTTTTTGTATTTGTTTTGTCATGTAATAAGGGAAATTGAAAGATTGTAGTAATTTGAATAATAAGAAAACTCCCCCCCCCCCCAAACAACAACAAACAACAATACAACAAAAATAGCCCACGCGCAGAGGGCCCCCGAGGTTTTCATGCAGAAAATTCTATATATCACATTTTAATTTTTTTATTTTTTATTTAATTAAAAATTTTAAAAAGACTTACAACCATTCTTACTCAAATTGTTTAAAAGGGTATACAGCCAGAGGGGATTCTCCCAAATTCTTTCTGTAAAGCCACCATCACTCTAATTACCAAAATAACCATGCCAAAGTATAACGAAAAAAGAAAAAAAAAAAAAAAAGGAAGGAGGAGAGAAAAAAAGGAGAAAAAAAAGACTACTAGACCCATCCATTAATGAGCACAAGAAAGACTCATCTTCCCACCGAGATACATGCACAGTATGTTTTATTGCAGCTCTGTTCACATTAGTGAAGAGCTGGAAGCAATCTGAGTATCCCTCAACTGATTAGTTGATAGAGAAAATTTGTTACATGTACACAATGGAGGTTCTATGCACCAGTAAAGGAAGATGACATCATGAACTTTGAATTTAAATGGATGGAACTAGAGATATTATGTTAAGTGATACAGTCCCAGAAAAACCAAATGATGAATGGTTTTTTATTTTTTTTTTATCCCTCCATCTGTTGATGCTAGTACCAAATAGTTGTTTGTTTAAAATATTTATTGGGAGGGGTGACTGCCTTATTTGGGATAAGAACAAAACAACAACAAACAACAGAAAGAAAAATGATGCATAAAGAACTGGACTGGCCATGCTGGCCTCTGAAATGGTGAATCTGGTGGGGGTAGGAGGGTTGTGGAAGGTTTGGGAAGGGACACACCGGTTCTGATTTGCTTTGTTAACATAATTCTTGTACTATATATATATATATATATATATAAATTGTATAGTAGTAGTATACTACTATAGTATACTGTAGTCCCAGCTGTCCTGGAACTCACTCTGTAGACCAGGCTGGCCTTGAACTCACAAAGATCCGCCTGCCTCTGTCTCCCAAGTGCTAGGATTAAAGGCGTGCGCCACCATGCCCGGCAAGGCCTTGCTCTTTAAACATGTCTTCTTACTTCCAATTCTCTTCCTCTCCAGTTTATCCTCCATAAGAAAACTACATTTATAAATATGTTAATTGATTTCTTCATCAACTATGTACTGATTGGTCATGATGTGCCAAGTACTAACTGGGTGTGACATGGCAAGGAAATAAAAGCACTTCAGCAATATCTGATCATGTTTAAAATGCATTTATTACTGATTGTCTAAAATATAAAATACAAGACTCCCTAGCATTGGGATAACAAACAATCTATCAAGTCCCAGAAAAGTATCCTAATCTTGGCTTCTACAACCCCAACTCTCCCAGTACACATATAAGGTACATATGTACATGACACATACATATGCACACACATACCTAAACATATATTACATACATATGTGCACAAGTAAGTATACACTTGTGTCCACACCTATACATATATATGCATGAGTATACATATGTGTGCATCCATATACAAATCTACACATAGCATACATAGGTGTGTGTATATACATACAAACACACATCCACACATATTTCACACTAAACACCCATAATTCCCCATGCTCACCAAGTTCTCATGCTTTACAACTTGGCACAGACTGTTGCCTTTATCCTGAATTCTTTTCTCCTCACTTGTAAGAAGCTGCATGCTGTCCAAAACCCACAGCATGGCTCAACCACACAATGAAAGCTTTCCTGACTCCTTTCCAGGAGGCAGGCAGAAATGACCCCATTATAACCAATGTATATTACACTGTACTGAGCATGGGATCAAAAAGCATAGGATTCACCTGGAGCCGTGAGTAGTCTGATCAAATCACATTCAAGATCTAAAAAAAAGAAAAACTTAAGCTAGGAGGCTGGAACGAAGAAACACTTTTCCCCTACTCCCCCACCCCCATTTACAGGAAGTTCTGCCAAGAGTACTTTGTCAGAACAAGAGCAAAGAATGTGCCCTGTCTTGTGGCCCCCACAGCACAGAGTCCCAAGAGGCCTTGAAAGAAGCCCAAGCTGTTTCTCTCTGAACTCCACAGATTTCTGAGCTTGGAGGCAGGTCCTAGATCTTTTTTCACTGAATTCTCCATCCATTTTCCTTCCTTGCTTCTACCTATCTTTTCATCCACCTCAGTGTCGGCAGTTTCTGAGCTCTTCCTGGCCTCTGCTCTTTTATCACAACTTTAGCTCCTAGCCCTTTGGGCTTCCTTTAAGCCATTGGCTGTCAGTATCAGCAGATCTTCTTCTGATGAGGGGTCCATGCAAACCTCTATCCTCAGCATCTCTGCTCCTGCATACCTCCAACATTCGTGTCGTGGTCTCCACCTCCAACACAAGCCCTGTGGCTGGCCCAGTGTTCTTCCCATCCTCCATCCTCCAGCTCATGTCGTGGTCTCCACCTCTACCACAAGCCCTGTGTGGCTGGCCCCGTGTTCTTACCATCCTCCATCCTCCATCTTCCAGCTCACCCTTTTGAAAGCAGTTCCTAGTCCAGTAATATCAATCCCTCTTCTCTCTCTCTCTCTCTCTCTCTCTCTCTCTCTCCCTCCCTCCCTCCCTCCCTCCCTCCCTCCCTCCCTCCCTCCCTCCTCAGTGTTCTCCCTTCCTGCTCTATCCTATTTAAATTCCATGGTGTCTTATAATTCTTGGCAACCCACATGTGGCCGGGCACCATCCCATGGAATTGGGTCCTGGACCATATATAAAGGAGAACAAAAACAGCACCAAAATTCATCTCCCTGTTTACTGACTGCAGATAGAATGTGACCAGCCATGTCATGTTCTTGCCACGGACTATATCCCTTCTTAAACCATAAGCCAAAATAAACCTTTCCTGTTAAGCTGCTTTTGCCAGGCATTTTGTTACAGTAACAAGAAACTAACTAAAATATCACCTGACCCTCTACTTCTCTCTAACACATTTGTATGACAAAATCCCAATAACATTTAAGCAAAAGCTTTCTCTTCGAAGTACCTCAACCTCAGCCACTACACATGAAATGTTAATAGCCAACATTGCTATGCTAGAGCAGGTAGTGGGCACACTCTAAACATCTTATGTTAACTGATTTAATCCTAACAAACCTCTAGTTTATCCCCATTTTATAGGCAAGGGAGTTGGATGGAGCATGTAGGGTCTAAGGAGTAGTGTCTCCAAGGACAGTAGCTGTGGAACTTTATTATCCCACACTTTTCTTTCTCTATCTCAAAGGCATTCCCCATTCTTAGTTCACCCAAGCCTTCCCCTTCACTATTCTTTTCAGTTTCCCATTTCCCAAGCAGTGATGTCAAACTCCTATCACCTCTTTCCCCTATTCACTCTCAACTAATGTCTTTTCTCCTTTGAGAAAAATCTAAGAATACATCATCTAAGAACTCTCTCTTCTCTCACCCATTCTGCTTCCCTTCTACAATGCTGGATGAGGCAGCCCTATTGTCAAAGAATATCTTTCCACTTAAACCCCATACCATCCAACATTTTAGAAACATTTTCCTACTTAGCTTTCAGAATACCACAGAGACCAAATTTCCTCCAACCTCACTCAATAAGCATCCCCTCAGTCTCCAATGATCATTTTGCAGCCTTCCTCCTTTACATCTCCATGGATCCCCAAGGTGGCACCAACTGTATATCTCACTAAAATCTAAACACAAATCTAAGTGCCATGTCCACATCCTCATTTATAAGACCCCAAATCTTTCATGGCTTTAACAAACTCTTGGATATAATCCCTAAAATGTTCCCCTCTAGTCTCTTCCATCTAAGGGAGGGTGCTATCATCATGAATCAAATAGTTATTTTTCTCTCTTTGCCTTTCGTCATCCTGGGGATTAAACCCAGGGCTTCACATACACCAGGCAAACACTATACCAATAACCTGTATCTCTGGCACTCTTTTTTTACTTTTTATTTTAAGACAGGTTCTCACTAACTTGACCAGGCTGGCCTTAAACACAATCTGTAGTCCAAGCCAACTTTGAATTTGAGATCCTTCTGAGTATATGGAATTAAAGGTCTAGTCAAATGGCTCAATTCAAAGTCTAAGTGTTGTCTTTGATCCATTTGTGGGGGTTTTTTGTCTTTTTGGAGACAGCCACAGCTGTTCTGGAACTTACCATATAGACCAGGCAGTCCTCAAACTCACAGAAATCTGCCTTGCCTCTGCTTCCCAAAAGGCAAGGCAGTATTGCTCAGAGTAAAGGCCTATGCCACTATGCCTGGCATGTTTTTTTGTTTGTTTGTTTGTTTGTTTGTTTGTTTTTAACTAAGCACATTTAGTCCAATATCCTCCCACCATATCCAGCCATTATTTAACTTACCAGTTTTCTAGTCCAAGATATCATTAGCTAAACCTGTAAATTGTTCTCCCACTTCTACCTTTACCCCACCCTTGATTCCACCTTAGTGCCCTCCAGTCTGCCCTGCACTTGTCCCTAACTTTCAAATGGATTAGTCCCGTAAGTCCAGATTTAGACTAGATATCACCTCCTCAATGAAGCTTTTCTTGCTGGTAACATAACCACCAGATACCGTCACTTCTGTTTTGATTCTCTGCCCATCACTATCCCTGCCCAACATTTCTATGGCTAACTTGTACCTTTACTTTTAAGTAGAAGGTGGCACATGCCTTTAATCCTAGCACTCAGGAGGCAGAGGCAGGTGGATCTTTGTGAGTTCAAGGCCAGCCTGGTCTACAGAGTGAGTTCCAGGACAGCCGGGGCTACAGGGAGACCCTGTCTCAAAAAGACCAAAAAAGAAAGAAAGAAAGAAAGAAAGAAAGAAAGAAAGAAAGAAAGAAAGAAAGAAAGAAAGAAAGAAAGAAAGAAAGAAAGAAAGGTTTCATGAATCAAGGCTCTCATCTAGTACATTTGCTTCTGCCCCCAGGCTGGGATGAAATTCATTAAATGAGTGAATGTGACTGCATTCACAGTAAGGAACCTCATCCTACCTCTCCAAGAATCCAATGATCCCACAGCTGTTTACTGATGCTCCACACAGTGAAAAACATGGACTTGACTCCAGCCTCTAGGACACTCAAACTTAAAAGCTGGGTGTGGCAGATGGCAGACTATACTCATAATCCCAGCACTTGGGAGGCCAAGGCAGGTTGATTGCTGTAAATTTAAGGCTAGCTTAGGTTATATAGTGAATTTCAAGCTAGCCTAGAATCCACAGCAAAATCCTATCTCAAAGAATAAAATAAAGGTAGGGAATATTACCCTAAAAATATGACAACAAAGAAACAAGCAAACAAAAACCAGTGAATGAATAGGCCTGGGTTAAAATCTTAGCACTGCTCCCTGTGAAGGAGAATAGGAGGCAGTTAGTTCTGAACTAGGCAGATAGTCAGGGGTGGAGGCCCCGAACTAGATTCAGCTACTTGTATCCAAATCTGCCTTTGGGTGGGCTTTCCCCACCCCCACAGGTGGGATGGGAGGAGGGGGAGCTGGTGGAAATTTCAAATTTCCTGGCCTTGCTCTACCCAGACAGGTTCCTGATTTCATAATAAATAAACCAACCAGCAGCATTCATCCTGCCCTGTCCACTCCAAAGGGGCAAAAGGAAGCCTGGTCCTGCCCCACCTCCCACTCTATTCAGTATAAAAGCCCGGACTCTCCAAGGTGGTAGATGGTGCTCCAGCTCTGGACCCCCTTCCCATGTATGTCTCTCTGTAGGGTGTCTGTCTCTGCTGCATAGAGTGTTGCTTGGCTTCAGAAAACCTTGGTTGTGTGCTGACTGCAAACTTCTAATTCTTTACCTGGTGAAGTAAAGGACCCGAGAACAGGCCATAGTCGGCTTCACTTGTTGATTTTAAGTGAATGTAACAGTTAACTTTCTGAACTTAATTGGGTTAAGAAGCACCTAAGAGGTTAGTGAAGCACACCTCTGGGTGTGTCTGAGGTAATGTTTTTTTTTCTTTTTTTAATATTTTATTTTTATTTTATGTGAATATGTTTGCCTGAATGCATGTAATTGTACCACATGCATGCCTTCAGAGCCCAGAATAGGGCGATGGAGTCCCTGGTACTGGAATTATAGATGTTTGAGAGCCTCCTTGTGGATGCTGGGAATTGATCCAGGGTCCTTGGCAAGAACATCCAGTGGTCTTAACCACTGAGCCATCTCTCCACCCCCTGGGATGGTGCCTTCGAAGATGACTGGCTCAAGAGAGTTCTGGCCTAATCAATAGATGACCTTTTGAGGTCTTCATAGTACAGTGGCATTATTGAGGAAGTGTAGCAAGAAGAGATTCATTATAGGAAGGAGGTCATGGAGGACATTCCTTCTATCTCCCCTGTATTTCTCTCTTTGCTTCCTGTGTGCCATGAAGAAGATTTCTGCCACACACTCACATAACTATCAAGTTCTGTCTCAAAATGTGCCCCAGAAAAATGCATCTAAGTCACCAGGGACTGAATACTCTGAATCCATGAGCCAAAATAAGACTTCTTCCTCTTAAGTTTTTGTCAGGAATTCTGTCACCGTGATGACAAAGCCAAGCCCGTGAACAAACCGATTGTTCTACCCCTCCCTGAGCCTTGTGTTCTCTACATCTGTGAAATGGGAATGGTACACCTACCTACCTCTCTTGCAGGATTATTGTGAAAACCACAGCAAAGTGCCCGCAGCAATTCAGACACCTTGGAACCAACAGTCAAGGATTTGTGCTTAGCTTACAGGTAAAATGAAACCATATCAAATATGAAATGGTTTGTGTGTGTCAGATTTTATCTGGAACCCTACTCTGCTCTTCCTCCAAATCTTCATTTCCATTCTTGTCTGTGCCCTCCACACCTACAAACGTTGGCTGAGTCTTGGCACTACCAAGCGCATCACTTGATTATCCTTGCTATGTTGTTGGTGGCTATAACAGCCTTTTCCCACATGCCTGTGCTTTCTTCCCTCTCAATGCTTATAATTCAGCTCATGCACCCTGCCCTCTCTAGTTTTATATCTCTTTGCAGGACAACCCTAGTGATTCTTTTTGGAGGCAGCCAGCCCTCTACTCCCAAGTATCTTATCTGTACTCCATCTCTTCTGTCCTACTTTGAGTCAGTTGGTATCTCTTCTCTCTCTTCTCTTCTTCTCTTCTCGTCTCTTTTCTCTCTTCTCTCTTCTCTTCCTTTTACTCTTTTCTCTTTTTTCACTTCTTGTCTCTTCTCTCCTCCTCTTCCTCCTTTCTCTCTCTCCTCTCTCCTCCCTCCTCTCTTTCCCCCCTCCCTGTTTATTTTATGGTTTGGACATAATGTCTTTGACTTCCAATGGGCTCCTGGCTGGATGCACTATGATCAAAACCCAAGTCCAGGCCTACTTACCTTCTTCTAAACTTCCTTCCTCTCCTTTCCAAGCTCTTGCAAATTCCTGATATAGCTCATTTTACTAGGGGTCTAAGAAGTTTAGAATGAGGAACATAATGTGGCAAAGTTAGAATGTAACTAAAGTCTCAGGGAGAATGGAGGATGGAATATACAGGAAACAGTGGCCTCCCACTGAAAATGAAAATAGCAATGTTCTATTCCCTAGGATCAGGAAAGAGGTCATTTCAAAATGGGGTGAAAGCTATTACTATGACTCCATAAGGAATCCTTCTAGGCATGAATAGACACAAACAGTATACAGCAGAATATAACTGCTGGCCACATGGAAAATATGTGGGGGTAACATGCCAGGAAATCTTGACGTTCTGACAAAAGACAGTTTTGTTGAGTCAGAAATCCAACTAAACAACAAAGGTTTTAATGTGTCTCCTTGGCATGGTAGAAGGATGCATCAAATACTTTTAGAATCCAGGAAAATGCTCTTCCAGAGTGTTATGTGGGTGTCCTCTCCCTGACAAAGTCTTGACCTTTGAGAGCCCAGCCTTCTCCCTGATGTTCCAAAGGGTGACTGACAAGCATTCACCACTGTTCCCATTGTAACAATACTGCATACTAAGCAATTCATTTTGAATAAATCCTAGTATAAAACTAACAGCATAAGTTCAAGAAAGCTCAATAAGGTGGCTGTTTGATTAGGAACAAGGTACTTAAAATTCATAAGGCTCAGGATTCTTAACCTGTGAAGCAGAGGCAATAAGAGGATCCATCCTTGGATTCTCAAAAAGATTTAATATGACAGTCCCATGAAGTTCCCAAAACAGAGTGTAGCTATAAGCTAAGAGCCTCTTAGTTAGGCTGTTGTCATCCTTGTTAATATTCTGACTGGGTTATCATCCACAATGCCAACACAACGTGATCCAATGTTCAGACTTGAGATATTAGTGACAAATTTCCTCTCATAAAAAAATGAGTGGGAAATCAAGGAAGGTCTTTAGATATGCTTAAGACCTTTTAGCACAACTGTAGTCCACACATCATTCATCTCAACTCATTCACTTCATTTTTTTCAAGTGGCAAGAGCACTATTTACACCATCTGCTTTCCTAAAAATGGGGTTGATCACCATGCCCAGGAAGCTCTAAGACATTTGTGCCCACTTCAAGCCACACAGGTACATGTAGGCCCTTAGACACACATAGCTCAGAGTAGGACATCCATATAATCCTTGGCATGTATGAGCCATGTACATGCACATTCACAAATGTGTGCACACACAAGTACATCCATGCTATATATATATATATATATACCAGTCATGTCTGTTATGCTCTCCCACCCCACTCACAACTCTGACGTCCTTCATCCCACCTAAGATCTGTTTCTCTTCTTGAGTCTTTATAGCTATAGTCTATAATACTTAATAAGCAAAGCTGGGCCAAGAAGTCTCATTAGATTCTTACTGGAAATAATCTGCACCTTAGGTATGCAAGAAATATTAGCAGGGTGTAGAGTGGAACAAAAACTTTGGAGTCAGGAGGCTGGAGAGTAGGCTCAGTGGTTAAGAGCAAGTTCAATTCCCAGCACCCACATGGCAGCTAACAACCATCTGTAACTCCAATTCCAGGCGATCTGATACCATCTTCTGTCCTCCACTTGTATTGCATGACATGAGTGCACTTACACACATGAAGGCATAACACTCATACACATAAAAAATAAACACTTTGGAGTCAGGAAAATTAGTTTTAACATACAGATTTACTTCTTGTCCTAGTTAGCTTCAGCTGTCAACTCGACACAGCCTCCTGAGGAGATGCAACTGAGGGATTTCTCAGATCAAATTGAGCTGTGGGCGAACCTATGGGACTGGTCTTCATTGATTGATGAGGAAGGGCCCAGCCCTCTGTGGGCCATATCATCCCTGGGCTATATTTTTTAAAAAGCTAACTAAGCATGAGCCTGTGAGCAAGCCAGCAACCAGCCTTCCTCCCTGACTCCAGCTTCCAGGTTCCTGTCCTGAGTGCCTCTGCTGACTTCCCTCAGTGATGGACTTTGACCCAGAAGGTAAGACAAACCATTTCTTCTCCAAGTTGCTTTGGTTCACGGTGTTTAATCACAGCTGTAGAATGAAACTAGAAGGCCTCTTTATATGTATCCTTGAACAATTCCTGAATATTTCTGGATCTCAGTTTCCTCATCTTGGAGATAGGCTGACTCAGGATGTGATGCTGATTTACAAAGGAAATTCAAACTTTCTTTAAGACCAAACACCCTGAGCTATTGGCATAAGGTGTATTATGTATGTATATAGCTCTCCAGGGTCAGGACAAGCTGAACTCCAGAGCACATGGTGTCATGTTATTCAGAGAGGGGCAAAGACCATAGTAAGTTATTCAGGGAGGTTTCAGCCAATAGCCATCAAGGAAATAAGGCCCTTAATTCAGTAGACTATAAGGAATTTCAGTTTGCCAATAACCAGGTAAATGAATTGGAAGTGGATTCTTCTGTCTGGCTTTCAGATGAGACCCAACCAAAACTGTAATTTTTGCTTAATAGAGAGATCTGGATGTAGAAACAGTGAGGCAGAATTAAGATCCCTGATCCATAGAAATTATGAGATTAAAATATTTGTTTTAAATAACAAAATTTGGGGTAATTTGTTATACATCAAAAACCAATGCAAAGTCTCTACCAGATGTTCTAAGGAAAAAAAATCCTACTGTGAGACTGAGGGTAGGCCAGTGTCGATGGAGTCTTGGACTCACCTTTTTCCCCTAGGGTGAAAGTGGGATAGAAGAGTAAGTATAACTGGATTCAAATCTCAGAAATATTTGCCCCTTTGTCCAGTGACCACACCTCCAGCTAGTCACATCTTTATAAAATCCATTCTCATTAAGCATGCACTGCCTGGCAACATTTAATTCAAACATAATATAGTCAAAGTGAAAGGGTGCCTCATTAGGTTGTAATATCTTTGGTTTCCATCTTCTCCCCTCCTTTTCCATTGTGTGTGTGTGTGTGTGTGTGTGTGTGTTTGTGTGTAGAGTGGATATGTTTGTTTGCATGGTGTGTGTGTGAGTGTGTGTGTGTGTGTGTGTGTGTTAGGCCTGTCAAGAGTGATCCTCTATTATTCTTCCATGTTACTCATTGAGGCAGTGTTTCTCAGTCAAATCCAGAGCTCACTGATATGGCTGCTCTTATAAACCAGCTTGTCTAGGGATCTGTGCTAGATAGCTTTAGTGTCAAACTTGACACACTTGGGTAGAGAGAGCCTCAACAGAGCCTCCATTGAACTGACTTGTGGCCATATCTGTGGGGTATTTTCTTGATTGTTGAGTGATGTCAAAGGGCCCACCCCACTGTGGGTGGTGCCATTCCTTAGAACATCTGGTAGAGACCTTGTATTGGTTTCTTGATGTATAAAAAATTACCCCAAATAAAACAAATATTTTAATCTCATAATTTCTATGGATCAGGGATCTTAATTCTGCCTCACTGTCTGTTTCTACATCCAGATCTCTCCATTAAGCAACAATTACAGTTTTGGTTGGGTCTTATCTATATTGTATAAGAAAGCAGGCTGAGCATGGGTCGAGGGAGAAAGCCAATAAGCAGTGTTCCTCCATGGTCTGTGTTTCATCTCCTGCATCCAGGTTCCTGTCCTTAGTTCCTGCCTTGGGCTCTGTAAATGATGAACTGTGACCTAGGAGATGTAAGCCAAATAAACACCTTCCTCCCCAAGTTGTTATTGGTCAAAGTGTTTTGGCACAGCAATTGAAAGAAAACTAGAACAGGGTCCCATATCCACCTTCCAATGCTGGAATTATGTGTGTACCACTCAGCATACCTGGAATTTACTTGGATTCTGGGAATTGAGTGCTTTAACCACTGAGCCCTGGCTTCCATCTTAAGCATTCTCTTGCACATATCTACTGTTCATTCTGAGAGACAGAAGTTGCCATGATAAGTTGCCCCACATGGTAAGTTATTCAGGGAAGTTTCAGCCAATAGCCAGCAAGGAAGTGAGGCCCTTAATTCAGTAGCCTATAAGAAATTTCAGTTTGCCATTAACCAAGTAAATGAATTGGAAGTAGATTCTCCTGTCTGGGTTTCAAATGAGACACAACCAAAACTGTAATTGTTGCTTAATAGAGAGATCAGGATATAGAAACAGACAGTGAGGCAGAATTAAGATCCCTGATCCATAGAAATTATGAGATTAAAATATTTGTTTTAAACAACAAAATTTGGGGTAATTTGTTAAGCATCAAGAAACCAATACAAAGTCTTTACCAGATGTTCTAAGGAAAAAATCCTACTGTGACACTGAGTAGAGAAGAGCTTCCTACTCTGGCAGCATTGGGAGAAATTTCATTCTATTCCCAACCCTAGGAGACAATACAGTTTTCCACTAATAGAAGTAAACTTCCTTGAGACTATATTCAATCTTCATTGTCAACTATGGTGGATTTAGTACTGCCTATCAGCCATATCTCTGTGCACAAACACGAGGCTGTTTCAAGACAGCTTTAACTGAGAAGTGAAGACCCACCCCAAATACAACACTCTCATAAGCTAGGTCCTTATGAAGGACAATAAATAAATAAATAAATAAATAAATAAATAAATAGGAGAAAGGAAGCTGACACTGGCATGCATGATGAAAGGGGAAACATCACAACAGACGATGAAAGGATCCGGAAAATCATATGAGAATACTTCAAAAACCTATACTCTATTAAATTTGAAAACCTAAGAGAAATGGATAAATATCTGAAATCCTGGAAATCAACAAAGCTTATTCAAGAAGAGACTCACAGTCTAAACAGACCATTTGAGGAAATTGAAGATGTAATAAAAAGCCTCCCAACTAAGGAAGCCCAGGCCCAGACGGTTTCAGAGCACAATTATATAAAACATTTAAAGAGGTCTTAGAACCATAACTACTCAAACTATTCAGAAGGATACAAACAGAGGGAAACCTCACAAATTCCCTCTATGAAGCCAGCATCACTCTAATACCAAAACCAGGAAAAGATACAACCAAAAAAGAAAACTATAGACCCAGCTGATTAATGAACATAGATGCAAAAATTCTCAACAAAATACTTGCCAACCACATATCAAAAATATCATCCATCATAACCAAGTTGGATTCATACCAGAAATGCAGGGATGGTTCAACATATGTAAATCAATAAATATCATAAAACACATAAATGGACTGAAAGACAAAAATTGGTCATCTAAATTGATGAAGAAAAAGCCTTCGAAAAAAATCCAGCATCCTTTCATGCTTAAAGTCCTAGAGGGAATTGGACTGGAAGGATTATTCCTCAATATAATCAAAGTCATATACAACAAACCCACAGCCAACATCATCCTAAATGGAGAAAAGTTAGAAGCATTCCCATTAAAGGCAGGAACCTGGCAAGGCTGCCCCCTATCACCACTCCTCTTCAATATAGTGCTTGAAATGCTTGCTAGGGCAATAAGGCAAGAAAGGGAAATTAAAGGAGTACTAATTGGAATAAAGGAAGTAAAACTATCCCTTTTTGCAGAAGATTATGATAGTTTACCTGAGGGATGCTAAAAACTCCACCAGAAAACTCCTAGAAATGATCAAGAATTTCAATAAACCAGCAGGATACAAAATTAACCTAAGAAAATCTTTATACCAACAACAAGCAACTGAAGAAGGACTACAAAGAGACCTTCCCACTCACAATAGCCTCAAAAACAATAAAATACCTAGGAACAAACCTAACCAAAGACACCAAAGATCTCTACAACAAAAACTTTAAACCTATGAGGAAGGAGATTGAAGAAGACATCAAAAGATGGAAAGACATCCCATGCTCCTGGATTGGAAAAATTAATATAGTAAAAATGTCTGTTCTACCCAAATTAATATACAGATTCAGTGCAATCCCAATTAAAATCTCCAAGAGTTTCTTCACAGACTTAACAGAAAAAAATCAATCCTTAAATTTATATGGAGAAACAAAAGACCCTGAATAGCCAAAGCAACCCTGAGCAAAAAGAGCAATACAGGGAGCATCATTATACCAGACTTCAAGCTATATTACAGGGCTGTAGTCATAAAAACAGCCTGGTACTGGCACAAAACAGATCTGCAGACCAATGGAACAAAATTGAAGATCCAAACTTGAGCACATACAATGTCAGCCACCTCCTATTTAACAAAGAAGCCAAAAAGACTAAATGGAGGAAAGACAGCATCTTCAGCAAATGGTGTTGGCAAAACTGGATCACCACATGTAGAAGAATAAAATTAAACCCCTACCTCTTGCTCTGTACAAAAATCAACTCCAAATGTATCAAAGACCTCAAAGTGAAACCTGAAACTCTGAAGGTGATAGAAGAAAACATTGGCAGCAACCTACAAGACATAGGAGTAGGAAAAGACTTTCTAAATTAGACTGCAGCTGTTCAGGAAATAAGGTCAATAATTGACAGGTGGGACCTCATTAAACTCAAAAGCTTCTGTACAGCAAAAGAAACAATCAGTGAAGTGAAGAAAAAACCTAGAGTGGGAGGACAGCTTCACCCCTGATACATCTGACAGAGCATTAACTTCCAGAATATATAAACTACTCAAAAAACAAAGAAGTAAGAAACAAATGACTCACTCAAAAGATGGAGCAAAGAGCTGAACAGAGACTTCACAAGTAATGAGAGGGGTGGGGGTGGGGGGGAGGGAAAGGGAAATAAGCCTGAACTGAATTGGAAAAAATGTATGAAATGCACAAAGCATCAATAAAAACTAATTAAAAAAAAAAAAAAGTGCTCAACATCGGGGCTGGAGCGATGGCCTAGCGGTTAAGAGCGCCGACCGCTCTTGCAGAGGACCCGGGTTCGATCCCCAGCACCCACATGGCGGCCGAGAGCCGTCTGAAACTCCAATTCCAGGAGAACTCCAGTTCCAGGGGAGTCTGACGCCCTCTTCTGACCTCCGCGGCATTGCACGTCACGGGTGCACAGACTTGCATGCACACAATACATTCATACACGTACGGAAATAAATAAAAAGAAAAATTTTTAAAAAAGTGTTCAACATCACTAATAATCAAGAAGATGAAGCAATATAGTCTGAATCTTCTTCATTATTAGTGATTTTGAACACTCATTTGATCAACTTGATTGAACATACAAGCCCCCCCCCGCTGGATGGTGGGGCTGTGGGGGTTTGGGCACAACAGCCTGCAAATTGGTTTTACATGAGGGATGCTTGTACTCATAAATTTTCACTTATTGCTAAAAAATGAAAAAAAAAAAACTGAGAGAAAGATGCAGGACAGTTATGGCAGAATGCATGATCTGGGATGGGGTGGGGTGGGATGGGTGGGAAGGGAAAGGGAAATATGCCTGAACTAAATTGTAAAATGATGTATGAAACACACAAAGCATCAATAAAAATAAAAATTTTTAAAAAAAGCAAGCAATGCTTCAGAAAAAAATAATAAGAAGATGCAAATTAAAACCACTTTAAGATACCATCTCACTCTGATAAGACTGGATAGGATCAAGAAAACAAAAGATACCAAATGCTGGAGAGGGTGTGAGGAAAGGGGAACACTCATCCACCGCTGGTGGGAATGTAAACTCATACAACCACTATGGAAAACAGTGTGGAGAACCCTTAAAAGACTCAAAATTAGCCTACCACCTGACCCAGTCATACCACTCCTAGGTATATACCTACAAGACTGATCCTACTGTAGAAATACATGCACAGCCATGTTTATTTCCGCTCTCTTCACAATAGCAAAGAGCTGGAACCAACCCAAGTGCCCCCTCAACCAAGGAGTGGATAGAGAAAATGTGGTATATCTATACAATGGAGTTCTTAGTAGGGGTATAGAAAGATGACATTGGGCTGGAGAGATGGCCTAGCGGTTAAGAGCGCCGACCGCTCTTACAGAGTACCAGGGTTCGATCCCCGGCACCCACATGGCGGCTGAGAACCGTCTGAAACTCCAATTCCAGGAGAACTCCAGTTCCAGGGGAATTCAAGACCCTCTTCTGACCTCCGAGGCATTGCGCGACACAGGTGCACAAACCTACATGCAGACAGTACATTCATACACATACGGAAATAAATAAAATTAAAAAAAAAAAAAGAAAGATGACATCATGAAATTTGTAGGCAAAAGGAGGAAACTAGAAGATATTAAGTGAATTAAGACAGTCCCAGAAAAACAAACGATGAATGGTATCCATCATCCCACATCCTCATCCGTGGATGCTAGCACCAAGTACCTAGCTGTAAAGCAAACTGAGCAATGTTAATGTTATATTCCTCTTTATCTGAAAGCAACTGTGCTCTTACAATGTGAATCCCTTAACTGGCTCTGGAATTAACCTACTACTTATTTTCAGACTTTGTAATCTTGGAATATGGGGGTAGGGTATGTATGCATATTTTAGAGTAATATAAAATTAAAAGGGAAAAATGTGATTCTTGAAATATGATTTGGAAATAACATACAGTTTATTTTCAGATGAAAATGTAGTTTTATTATAGGTGTGAAATATATATGAATATGCATATGTTGATTGGCAGAACGATATGGATTGGCAGAACAACAAAAAAACTGGGACAAAGAACTTACTGAAACAGTAAAGTTCTCCCCAAAACAATAATCCTCTGCTTTGAAAAACTTTAAAAAGACTCAGAAAAAGTTACAAGACATGTATGGCAGAGTGCATGAACTTGGGTGGGATGGGGAACACGGAAAGGGAAATGACTCTAAATTGGACTGAAAGATAATGTATGAAATGCACAAAACGTCAATAAAAATATTTAAAATAAATAATTAATTAATTAAAAAAGAAAATGTCAAGATCAGGGCTGGGGAGATGGTGCATTGGTTAAGAGCACTGGCTGTTCTTGCAGAAGACCCAGGTTGGAATCCCAGCACCCAAATGGCAGATAACAACTGTAACTCCAATTCCTAGAGATCTGACGCCCTCTTCTGTCCTCCTTAGGCTCTGCATGATATGGGTACACTTACACACATGCAGGCATAACACTCATACCCATAAAATAAAAATAAAAGTGCCAAGATCAAATTACCAAGTCTTATCCCAGGATTACTGTCCCAGTGCCACTATGTAAGGGCTGTCTGGGGTTTGCCTGCACTCTGAAGCCAGGAACCAGTCTTCCTTTCCTGCTTATGTATGTGCACACAAAGGTACATACACACACCCCATAACATGACAGGGTCCCTGTGGTAGGTGTCCAGAGTCTGGGAATACAGGCTCTAAAGCAGAGTGGATTGAGTTTAAAGGTCCATTTGCCACGTGCCCTACTTGGCTTTGGGCTATTCTGCTCTTTTACTGAGCTGACAGGAATTGGCCTGGAGTCCGGAGCTCCACAAAAGACTCCATAAACCCCAAGTCCTGACATGGCCCACCAAATTTTCCCTGAACTGAACATAACCCCAGAACACAAAAATAAAGCAGCTGTTTACTGCATAGCCTGCCCCACGCCATCCCACTCCCCTTTGGTTTGGGGGTCACCTTCACAGAAATTAGTTAAAGGTCTCTACAACCAAATCCCTTGCACCATGCTGAGTGTGCTGCATGGGCTGCAGCAAGAAACCTCCTCTCTTCCAGGCCAGCTCTCTACCCCATGTCACTTGGCCTGTCTGTACCTCCCAGATAGAAAAGAGAGCTGGGGTACCCTGCTTCAGCTCCTTTCCAGCACTACCCCTTGAGTGTCCCTGACCCTCCTTACACAGCAGCCAGCTAGTGAACTGGAATGCTAGGCAATTCCCTAACATCCCACCCAATAAATTCCTTTTGAGCCTGACATCTGGGTGCATCCTACCCAAGAAAAACCTGCCAGCTCTGACCTTCAAAACTTGTTGGTTCTCATATTCAGATGCCTTCCAAAGAAGAAAAGCTAACTCTTGCCCTCTAGGGTGGGAAAGGCGAAAGGGACTAGTGGGGACTGTGAATCGAGATCCCAAGCCCCTCCCATGCTGGGCGCCCACCAAGTGAGCAGTGACCAGTCTTTCCATCCAAGGAGTGGAAACTCTAGACCCAGAAGGTGCCCAGACAGACCCTGATTTCGCGCCTCTGCCAAAGGCCTTAAACCTGTTTCTGTCCCACTGAAACTGCAATGTGGAGCCAGAAATCTGGAAGAATTTAACACGCAGTTGGTTCAGACACAGGAAAACATTGTTCAAAGTAAACATTGGAATCCCTCCCTCATCATGCAGGAATGTGGAGCCAGCAGGCTCTGAGCTAAGCAGCTTCTCAGAAAAGCCCCTGTTAAGCCCGGCTCTGTGCCTCGCACCCTGGCTGCAGACCCAAAGGCGTTAGCCGGGCCAGAGTGGGCAGCTTGCAGGGCTTCCCGCTCTGGGGGAATTCAGACAGTGCAGTCTGCCCTGCTTGCAAGCAAATGCAGGCATTGCCCCTAACCTTGAGAAGTGTGCGGGATGCTGCGTGACTTTCCATTTCCTTGGCCTCCCAGGGCCTTTGAAAGAGTCATTTTTCCTGGGGAAGAAAGAAGGCTCTGTGAGGGCCAAGGGAGCCGGCCCCCACCAGATGTGTGTGCTCTCAGTGGGACTGGCCACCGGCATGCCCTTCCCTTCTTCCTAACCCTTAACTAATTCCATCTTTCCAAAGCCCTGTGCCAAGGTCCCCACCCCACTTCCGCAGACTCTGGAAAGTGAAAAGGACTGGCTTTATCCAGGGACTATAAAATGGAACCCAGAAAGTCAGTTCACGGTTGATCATTTGTGTCACTGTGTGCCTCGGCCTAAATCGTGCTGCCTATATTTCTCCCAAAAAGAAGCACAGCTGAACCAAATGGTCGGAAGGTTTTTGGGAGTCTCACTGGAGGAGGAAACCTAGTTAGGAATGCCAAAAGTCCACAGATGGCAGCTGCTGGGGTTTGAAGATCCTCATCAAAGCTCTAACAGAGTCTGAGGACACATGCCTTTAATCCCAGAGCTTAGGAAGTGGAGGCAAAAGCATCAAAAGGACCGGGGTTCGATCCCTAGCACCCACATGGCGGCTAAGAACCGTCTTTGGTTCCAGTTCCAGGGGAATCCGACACCCTCTTCTGTCCTCCGTGGCATTGCACGACATGGGTACACGGACCTACATGCAGACAGTACATTCAGACACATAAAAATAAACACAAATAAAATTAACAAAATATTTTTTAAAAAGGATCATAAGTAAGGCCAGACTGGACTACTCAGGGGACAAGTGAGGCTTTGTGTCAAAGGAAGTAATGGAAGGAGGGAGGAAGGGAAAGAGAAAAGGAAAAATGTAATCCCTATTAGGAGGTTGTGATGGTTAATATTACTGGTCAATTTAATGGGATCTAGAATCACCTGGAGATAAACCCACAGGCACACCCGTGAGAGATTAACTAGATTAGGTTAGTTTGAATCTTGGCTGTGAGGATTATCTTGATTAGGTTCCTTGAGAAGGGAAGACCCACCCACTGTAGGCAGAACCATTCCATGGAGTGTGATCACTGAAAGAAGAAGAAAGAAGGCTGAACATGAATATCCATTGCCCTCTACTTTTTGACTGGATGCCATGTGACCAACTGCCTTAAACTCTATTGCCATGACTTCCAGGTGGTGATGAACCATATACCCCAGGACTGTGAGCAAAAAAAAAAAAAAAAAAAAAAATTCTTGTTTAAGTTGCTTGTGTGCAGGTATTTTATTCTAGTACCAGGAAAAGTAACTGAGACAGAGTAACGGAATGATTATGAATCATGTGATACCCTCCACCATGGTAGGATGAGGCTCTCACCAAATGTTAAACAAATGCCACACATGCCCTTGAACTTCCAGCCTCTAAATGACTGTATGTGTGTTCTTTATAAATTACCCAGGTTCAGAGTTAGATGTGGCTTAGTTGGTAGTGTGCTTGCCCAGCGTTCGTAAAGCCTGGGTTTGATTCCTAGCACTTCATAATCTAGATACTCTAGACATGGTAGCACACACCTATAATCTCAACACTCAGAAGGTAGAGGCAGGAGGATAAGAAGTTCTAGGTCATCATTTTCTACAAAGTGAGTGAAATTGAAGCCAGCATGGTCTACATAAGCAATTCCAGGCCAGCAGGGACTATAAAGAGACCCCTTCTCAAAAGCAAACAAAACAAACAGAAAAGAAAAGAAATAACAACCAATGCTGGCAGGGATGTGAGGAAAGAATCCCTTATACACTGAGGGTGGAAATGTAAACTAGCTCAGCCACCATAGAAATCAGTATAGAAGTTCCTCAAATTCTAAAAATATACCTACCCTATGACCCAGCTGTGTAACTCCTGGTTATATAGCTGTGAAATCTAAGTTAGCATAACAAAGATACTTGTATATCCATAGTTATTGCTGTGCTATTCACAATTGTTAGAAACCAGCCTATTTACTATTACACATATTTACTGAGCCATAAAGAAAAATGAAAGTATGATATTTTTTCAGGAAAATGGATGGAACTGGAAATCATTGTTAAGTGAAATAAGTCAAACTCAGAAAGACAAATATCGCCTATTTTCACTCATGTGTGGAATTTGTGGGAAGGGGGCTGAGGAGATGGCTGAATTGATGTAGCTTTTATGACACTGTCATCAAGACCTGAGTTTTGATCCCTCGAACCCACATTAAGCTGGATGGCAAGATGCACCTCTGTAATTCCCGCACACCTGCATCAAGATGGAAGGCAGAGAGAGCAGCAAACCCTGAAGCTCCGGGGCCAGCTAGCCTGCAGTGTGCAGTGGCAGATGACAAGAGAACCTGTCTCAAGCTAGAAGATGAGAAGCAATACCTTAGATTGCCCTCTGACCTCCACACACCCACAGAGGCACTCACATGTCTCCACTCATATACACAAACACATCCATACATGTACACCAAGATTAAAAAAAAACAAATTACATGTATGTGTGTTTCTCTGTGTGTATATGCATTTGTGTAGGTATAAGAAAGACCATAAGAGGGAAAGAAGAAATTTTAAAGGAAAGTGGAGAGGAAGGAAGGGAAGGGAATGCAACATGGCAATGTCAAGGTAGAGGGAGGAAGGGAAGGGAATGCAACATGGTAATGTCAAGGTAGAGGGAGGAAGGGAAGGGAAGGCAACATGGTAATGTCAAGGTAGAGGAAGGAAGGGAAGGGAAGGCAACATGGCAATGTCAAGGTAGAGGGAGGAAGGGAAGGGAAGGCAACATGGCAATGTCAAGGTAGAGGGAGGAAGGGAAGGGAAGGCAACATGGTAATGTCAAGGTAGAGGGAGGAAGGGAAGGGAAGGCAAGATGTTAATGTCAAGGTAGAGGGAGGAAGGGAAGGGAGGGCAACATGGTAATGTCAAGGTAGAGGAAGGAAGGGAAGGGAACGCAACATGGTAATGTCAAGGTAGAGAGAGGAAGGGGGCCAGAAAGAGGAAGAAAGGGAATAAATAAGAATGAAGCATATTGTCATATATAAAAAGTCATAATGAAACTCGTCACTTTGTGAGATAACTTAGATTCCTTTTAAATGACAGAAAATCCAAACATGTAATGGTTTGCTTGGGGAGGTCACAGATATGGCAAGTGTTCATTTGTTCCCAGACCCAGAAGAGAAGTGTTATTGGAAACTATTTAGCCCAATTTTAGACAGGTTTTTTTTTTTTTCCAGCTAGGTTTGGTCACCCTTTAGTGGTTTTCAAAGCTGTATTGTGAAAATGAGGCAGGACATGTCTCTGCACTCCTGAGTAATAAAGCAGGTGAGGTTCCTTTTGGCGTTCAGCAGCTACCCCATCAATGCTATTCTAAGGGAGGGTAGCACTGAGAAGACTGTCCTGCTGTCTTCAGGATCACTCCATTCCCTTGTATAATCCTTGGTGAGTGTCAAGGAGTGTCAATAAGCAGATCTTTCTAATTAAGTTGATTTTTAAGAACCAGACCATTAAAAATAAAATGTGATGGCTGTTGAGCTCAACCATCTACTTTGTATTTAGTGTCATCATGGAAAATGTGCACCAGTGGAACTCTCTGAACCTTCTAGGATTCACCGCACAGGCTGATCCTCTAGAGCTCCATACTGGTTTCTTTAGAGGGGAGGGGCCCACACTCTATCCTGGGCATGCTTCACTTCCCAATCTGTTCACCCTTCCAGATGTATCTGTCTAACCCTCTAGCCCTTGGATCTTCCCTGAACTTCGGGCTCATCCATTCATCCATTCCCCTTCCACACATCTCAGATATGCAATAGGTACCTCAGACATACCCTGGTTCCACTGAGCTCTTCCCCCAATCACATGCCAAAATCTGCTCCTCCTGTAGTTTCTCTGTTTCATTAAATAGCACTAATTATTCTGTTGAAAAAAAAAACTAGTTTTTTCTCTTTTCCATTCTCCTCAAGATCCAATTTATCAGTAAGTTGTATGATTCAGCCCACAAAATTATTCTAAATCTGTTGTGTTCTACTAATAATGACAACTGCAACTATAGCTTAATAGTAAGAAGCTGGGTGTGGTGGCACTTGGGAGGCAGAAGCAGGCATATCTCTGTGAGTTCAAGGCCAGCCTGGTTTATACAGTGAGTAAATGTGAGCAATGTTAATAAAATATTTTTAAATAATAGTAACAATACACCACATGTGGCTCTGTTTACCTGGATTAACCCACTGAGTCTTCTCATCAGACCAGCAGTTGAATGCTAATATTATCTATCCCCTCTTACAGGTTGTAAATTTGAGTCCTAGGAAGATCCAGTGATATGCTTAAAGCCCTGTATCTATTACAATGGAACCAAGACTTATATCTGAGCAGCTGGCATGAGGAGTGCTTGGACAAACATTGCTCTCACTGCTGCCTTGATGTCCTCCCAGATGGTCTCCAAACTGGCTTTCCTTTTTCTACTCTTCCCCCATGGAATTTATTGTATACAACCAGCAGCCAAAGTGATTTTCAAAAATAGACACCAGTGTGCACATCATTCCTTATCCTAAACATCCCTCCCCAGGGGCTCCCCAGAACACTCAGAGTGAAATCAAACTCCAAACTCCTACTATGAATGCTTCTGTCAACTCTTCTAAGGTCTCTTCCTCTCCTAACTCACCAAACCCTGCAGGTTTTAATTTTGCTGGGTTTTGTTATTTAGAACTCTGTCCCATCATCACCTCATTTGATTTTCATTATGGTCCATATTACTGTCTGAAATTGTTTCAATTCATTTTTAAAGATTTATTTTTAGGTCTGCATGCCACATGAGTGTGGATATCCCATGGAAGCAGAAGAGGGCATCAGATTCTTTAGAGCTGGAGTTACAGGCAGAGGTGAGCTTCTTGATATGGGTTCTATGAATCCAAACAAACTCAGGTCCTCTGGAATAGCAGCAAGCTCTCCTAACTACTGAGCGAGCTCTATAGCAACTCAATTCATTTTTTTAATTTCGATTCTATTTTGTCTTTTTTAAAGATGTATTTATATTTTTATTTATGTATATGTATGTATATGCCACATGTGTGGTGCCTACAGAGGCCAGAAGAGGGTATTGAATCCCCTGACACTGTAGTTACAGGCAATTGAAAGCTGCCTGATGTGGGTGCTAGGGACCAAATTCAAGTTCTGTGGAAGAGCAGCAAGTGTTCTTAATTCCTGAGCCATGTCTCCAGCCCCTAATGCATTTGTTTTTTAATGTATATCCTGTCTACCTGCTTAGAACTTAAGTTCCCAGGGAGCAAGGGAATGTATGTCTTTTCCCTCACATAGCTAAAGCCATACAAATACCTACTAAGTGCTTTCTCTATATCAGGTACAGGCATAGAATGGTGAGTACCCTAGAATACCCACCCTGGATGTCACTGCCTGGAGCTATACTATAGCATGTGTGGGGGTGGTATGGCAAAAGGAGATATAAATTATGAAGACATACAGGAATGATTTCTCACTTAGGCAAGGAAATAAAAAAAATTTCCTGAGATGGGTAACCTTGTGTTCATTTCATTTCAACAGATATTCTGGACTAGTCCTGGCCAGTTACAGAAAGAGATGTTACCAGTAGTCTAGATCCTTGGTGCCAGTACCACCTAGTAACATTAATGAGGATAGGTAAGGATGGGTTTCTGGGTCCTTTCTCCAGAATCTCTGATTCAGTAGATCTGGGGTAATGGTCAAGAATTTGCATTTCTAACAAGTCAAGTTCCATGGTGAAAACAAGTAGCACTGGTCTAGATCGCCAAGAAGCCCTGGAACAGATACTTCCTTACTCCAGATCACCAGAAGACAGCTGATTGCAGCACTGAGCCATTTGCTCTGAAGATATGATAGCCCCAGGGAGAAAAGAAGCCAGAGGAGTGTTCACGAAAAATGTAGTTTTCTGCCTGAGTTATTGCTACCTACAGACCTGGTTCATAAAATCTCCAACCTTTACTCTATTTCTTTTTCCACTCATAGGTTAGAGGCAAAGGAAGCCAAGGTCCCCCAAAAGATCTCAGAGCCATGAGATGGAAGGCACCTGGATTACTGAATTGTTGAATGCCAATCAAGCGCAAAGCACCTAGATTTATTTGAACCTTATATTAGGTCCCTGAGATGTGAGAACTTTTTGTTATCTAATTAAAATCAAAGCGACCTTGGTTTCAGCATAATAATAAAGTGGAGATCAATAGGGCTAGAAGAAGGAATCACTAAAAATCTGTTTCCCAACTGGAAAGAAAAAAAAAAAACTCATAGAGACTAAGCCTAGAAAATGACAATGAGGGGGGCTGGAGAGATGGCCTAGCGGTTGAGAGCGCCGACTGCTCTTGCAGAGGACCCGGGTTCGATCCCCAGCACCCACATGGTGGCCGAGAACCATCCGAAACTCCAATTCCAGGAGAACTCCAGTTCCAGGGGAATCCGACGCCCTCTTCTGACCTCCACGGCGTTGCATGACACGGGTTCACAGACTTGCATGCAGAGTACATTCATACATGTACAGAAATAAATAAAATTAATAAAAACATAAAAAAAGAAAATGACAATGAAAGGAAGAAGTAAAGTGTGCTCACAATTAACTCTGAAGGGAAGGGGTCTAAGCTTTAGAAAAAGCAAGGAGCTTCCTCCAAATCGCAGATTTAGTAAATGGTGAGGTTAGATTTCAAATCCAGGAAAGCATGATTCTAAAACTGGTGTTTTATACTAGTATGCCATGACTGTTTATGTAGAAAACCAAAATAATCTACAAATGGAAGCAATGAGTTTAGCAAGGTTCATAGATCCAAGGGCAACATACCCAAAACACTTGCATTTTCAAATACCAGCAACAAAGAGAAAAAGAAATGTCTAATAAGATATCACAAATCACTTCAAGAATAGAATGTCAATCAAAAACTAAAATAAGAGATATACATGTTCATTTAAAAAAATAGTGTCACTTCTCCTTCAAATGGTGCATAGATTCAGTGCAAACCCAACCAAAACCATAAAGAAATTTTTTTTGATGAGGAGGAGGAAGAGGAGAAATTAGCAAATTGATATAAAATTTATATGGACATGGAAAGGGCTAGGTGTAGAAAAGTTGCTCTGGAAAATTAATTAACTGGAACAGCATGTTATACTGGCTTTCAGACTTTAGTATAAGCCACGGTAATTAGAACAGTACTGTTGGAAAAACAGGAAAGCAGTCAAATTCCACAGAATAGAAAGCCCAGAAAATGTGCTGACTCTGCAGAATCAAGAAATGATGTCGAGAGAGATGCCTAGGAGGCCTGTGCACATTCAGGTGGGCCATGAAGCTCTTTCTCCCAATCAAGTTGTGATGCAGACAATCCAGTAAGCTACTGGAATTGTGGTGCAGACAATCCAGTGGATGTGGTGTTAGTGATTCTAGGCAGGAAGCACAGTTAGTGACCAACCAATCCTCCACATTTACATTTGAGATTAGTACCAGAATCAAAACAAAAAAATAAACCCACATCCCAAAGTCACAACGAAAAAATAACAACATGGGAAAAGCCCATAATAAATCCACACCAAACTATACTAGTCCTGTAGAAGATCCCTAAACAAGATTTCCCTGGAAGGAAACCAAAACATGGACCATAGAAGAACAATTGTAGACATATTCAAAGAAATAAAAGAATATAAAGAACAAATCAGAGAAGGGGAGAGAATAAAAAACATGAAGGATCTACAAGGAAAGAATGATAAACTTAGAAAGAACTAGAGGGAGATAATGACAAACTTGGAAAAGAACTAAAGGGAGAGAAACATAAACTCTGAAAAGAACTAGAGGGAGAGAAACACAAACTCCGAAAAGAACTAGAGGGAGAGAATGACAAACTCTTGAAGGAAGTGGAAACACTGAAAAGATCCCAGGCTGAAATGAAAAAAGAAACTGACCAGTGAAGCAAGGAGCTACAAGTAGAGAATGACAAGTAGACACTTCCAAAAGGAAGTGGAAATACTAAAGAAATCACAGAACAAAATGAAAAAGGAAATTGAACACTCATCCACTCATTCAATCAACAAGAAAGGATGGGAGAAATCTTCAGAAGCAGAATGGATGAATTAGAAAAATGAATATCAGCCCTGCAGATAACACAGAAAAACTAAAATGCTCAAGAAAAGATTATGATTTTTAAAAAAAAAAACACAAAATTGAAACAACCAGGAAATGTGGGATACTACGAAAAGACTAAATCTCTGCATCATAAGGATAGAGGAAGGAGAAGCATCCCAAGACAACAGTATTGATCAGATATTCAACAAGATAATAGAAGAAAATTTCCCCAAACAGAAAAAAGACAAACCCCCACAAATTCAAGAAGCAAATAGACAAGACCAGAAAAGAAATTCTCCATGCCAAATCACAGTTAAACACTAGACGCTCAAAACAAAGACAAAATACTGAAAGTCACAAGGGAAAAACAACAAACTACATATAAGGGGAAACCCATCAGAATTATTCCTGACTTCTCAGTACAAACTATGAAAGCCAGAAGAATGTGGACCAACATAGTTCTAGTACTAAATGACCTTAGATGCCAACCCAGATCACTATACCCAGCAAAAATGTCAATTATAGTAGAATGAGAAAGAAAAAGATTTCATTACATAAACAAAATGAAAGAATTGGTGTAAAAAAACCCAACACTGGGGCTGGAGAGATGGCCTAGTGGTTAAGAGCACTGACTCCTCTTGCAGAGGACCTGGGTTCAATCTCCAGCACCCACATGGTGGCTGATAACTGTCTATAGCTCCAATTCCAGGAGAACTCCAGTTCCAGGGGAATCTGAGACCCTCTTCTGACCTCCACGGCATTGCATGACACGGGTGCACAGACCTGCATGCAGACAGTACATTCATATACATACAAAAATAAATTTAAAAAAAAATTTTTAAAAACCAACACTTCAGAAAATACTTAGAGCAATTCAAAGAACAGAGGAAAGGAGCAACTATCCCCAAGCAACTAAAGAGAGAAACTGATAAAAGCACAACAGCATAAATACAAACCTAGGCCAAGAATGCAAACAAAAAATAAATTGAAAAGAAGCAACACACATCTCTCAATAATAACCTTAAATATTAATGGTCTAAACTCCCCAATCAAAAGACATAGACTGGGAGAATGTATAAGGAAACAGAATCCATCTGTATTGTCTACAAGAAACCCATCTCACCCTCAAGGACAGACACCAACTTAATTTTAAAGGATGGGAAAAAAATATTCCAAGCAAATCGTACCAAAAAGCAAGCATAAGTTGCTATTCTAAAATCAGACAAAATAGACCTCAGAGTAAAGTCAATCAGAAGAGACAAAGAGGGCCATTACATTCTTATCAAAGGAACAATTAACCAGGAACATTTCACAATCTTAAATGTTTATGCACTAAACTCGGGTGCACCAAACTTTATAAACACAATCCTGCAGGTCCTCAAGACACATATTAATCCCAGCACACTAATAATGGGGGACTTCAATACCCAACTGAGGCCCTTGAATAGATCAACTGGACAAAAGAGCAAACAGAGAGACATTGGAACTGAATAATACAAAAAATAGACCTCACAGACTTCTACAGACTATTCTACCCAAACACCAGAGAATATACTTTCTACTCAGCATCCCATGAAACATTCTCCAAAATTGACCACATACTGGGAGTTCTAGTTTGCTTTTACAATGATGTGTCAAAACACTGACCAATTCCAACTTGGGGAAAAAAGGGTTTATTTGGCTCACATCTCCTGGGTCACAGTACATCACTGAGGAAGCCTACCATAGGAATTCAGGGCAGGAACATGGAGGCAGGAGCTGAAGCACAGGCCATGGAGGAATGCAGTTTATGGCTTATTCCTTATACTGTACATAAATAACAGACTGTCTGGGGTGGCACCATCCACAGTAGGCTGTACACTTACACATAACTCAACAATCAAAACAATACTCCACAGACATGGCCACAGGCCAGTCCAATGGAGCCAATTCCCTAATTGAAGGTCCCTCAACTGAGGTATGTCAAGTTGACACTAAAGCTATCCAGCACACTGGGATACAAAAAAATTTCAACAAATACAAAAGGATTGAAATTATTTCATGCATTCTACCAGACCACAGTGCAATAAAGCTGACTGTTAACAAAAGAATAAGCCCAACTAGCTACAAGAACACATGGAGACTAAACAACACAATCCTGAATAAATGAATGGGTCAGGGAAAAAATAAAGAATGAAATAAAACTATTCATGGGGGGATGTAGAGATGGCTCGGCTGTGAAGAGTACTGATTGCTCTTGCAGAGGATCCAGGTTTGATTCCCAGCACCCACATGGTGGATAAGAACCCTCTTAGGCCAAATGTGGTGGTACACACCTTTAATCCCAGCACTCCAGAGGCAGAGGCAGATGGGCCTCTATGAGTTCAAGGCTAGCCTGGTCTACATAGTGAGCTCCAGGCCAGCTGAGACTAAAGGGAGACCCTGACTCAAAAAATAAATAAATAAATGTATTCATGGAACTAAATGAAAAAGACAGTACAACACAACAAAACCTGTGGGATACTTTAAAATCAGTCCTAAGAGGGAAATTTATAGCCTTAAGTGCCCACATTTAATAAACAGAAAGGTTACCACACAGTACAAGACCAGCGTGCGCTCCACTGTGTGAGTGGATTTCACCCATGGCCTGCAGAACACCAACCTGCAAAAGACATGGTGAGGCCTACCTTCCTCGGGACTTGGAGAACCCCTGTGCCCCATGGAGGTCTGGTATCACCTAGGACCTTCCAACCTTCCAGTCCCAGTGTGCAACGTGGGAGGAGTTAGATGCGCATCACACAGCACAAGATCAGTGTGCACCCTACTGGGTGAGTGGACTTCACCTGTGTCCTGAAAAATACCAACCTGCAAAAGACCAGGTGAAGCCTGCCTGCCTGGGGGCTTTGGACACCCCTGTCCCCGTGGAGGCGTGGTATTGCCCAGGACCATCCAACCTTCCAGTCCCAGCATACAACGTGGGCAGACTTAGATGCACACCACACAGCACAAGACCAGTGTGTGCCAAGCTGGGTGAGTGGACTTCACCCGTGTCCTGCAGAACACCAACCTGCAAAAGACCAGCCTAGGGAAGCGGTGGTGCAGAGGATCTAGCTGTGCAGCCAATGATGAGGCACCAGAACCCCCCCCCCAAAATAATAAAATAAACAAATCCACATGCCAAAGACACACACGAAAAAACAACATGGGAAAAGCTCATAATAAATCCACAACGAACTCTAATAACCCTACAGAAGATTCCTACAAGAACTTCCTGGAAGGAAACCAAGTCACAGAATTTAGAAAAACAATTGTGGACATATTCAAAGAAATTAGAGAACTAATGGAGGAGAATGAAAAACTCAATCGTTGGAAAGAATTAAGGGGAGAGATTGAAAAACTCAAGGACCTAGAGGGAGATAATGACAAATGTTGGAAAGAACTATGGGAGAAAATGACAAATTCTGGAAGGAAGTGGAAACACTGAAAAGATCCCAGGCTCAAAGGGAAAAAGAAAATGACCAATGAACCAAGGAGCTACAAAATGAGAATGACAGCCCCCCCACACCAACTGGGATTATGAAGGCATCTGAAGGAGGCAAGCAAAGCAAGCCTTCAACACAGCGAAGAGGCATTTAGGACTCACATTGGAATACAGGCAAGGAGAAGACCATATGCCAGGATCACTAAGAAGAGACAACAATGGAAAGGGGCAGGATAATCCCGTGCCAAGCTCTACCAACCCTATGGAAGACTCTTGCATTGGGATCACTCTGGGGATGCCCCAGGACACAGATATCAGAAACACAAACACAATCAGAAACAAATATTTAAAGAACAAAAAGATTTAAATTTTTTTAAATATTTTATTTATTTATGTGTATGAATGTATTGTCTGCATGTAGGTCTGTGTACCCGTGTTGTGCAATGCCACGGAGGTCAGAAGAGGGTGTTGGATTCCCCTAGAACTGGAGTTCTCCTGGAATTGGAGTTACAGACGGTTCTCAGCCGCCATGTGGGTGCTGGGGATCGAACCCAGGTCCTCTGTAAGAGCAGTCGGTGCTCTTAACCGCTAGGCCATCACTCCAGCCCAAACTACAAGATTTTAAAGAACAAATCAAAGAACTAAGAAAAGAGAATTAAGAACTCAAGAAGGACCTAGAGAGAGAGAATGACAAGCTCCAGAAGGAAGTAGAAACATTGAAAAGATCCCATGCTGAAAAAGATAAGGAAACCAACCAGCAAAGCAAAGAGCTACAAGAAGAGATTGAGAAGCTCCAAAAGAAGTAGAAATACTAAAGAAATCAGAAGAGGAAATGAAAAAGGAAATCAAACACTCAACCATTCAAGAGGAAATGAATGGAAAAAGCCTCAGAAGCAGAATGGAGGAAGCAGAACAAAGAATATCAGACCTGGAAGATAACACAGAACAACTAAAAACCTCAAGGAAAGATTATGAAAAATTTAAAAATACACAAAAGTGGAACAACCAGGAGCTGTGGGACACTATGAAAAGATCAAACCTCCACATCATAGGAATAGAGGAAGGAGAAGAATCCCAAGAGAATGGTATTGATCAGATCTTCAACAGAATAATAGATGAAAACTTCCCCAAACTAAAAAAAAGGACAAACCAATACCATTACAAGAAGCATAGAAATCCAAGAAATAGACAAGATCAGAAAGAAATTCTCCATGCCACATCCTAGTTAAAATGCTAGACACCCAAAAACAAAGACAAATCCTTAAAGCCACAAGAGGAAAACAAGTCGTGACCTATAAGGGGAAACCTACAGAATTACACCTGACTTCTCACCGCAAACTATGAAAGCAAGAAAACTGGAAGCAAAGCATTCCCAGTTGTTAAGGGACAATAGATGCCAACCAGTTTACTATACCCAGCAAAAATGTCATTATAGTTGAACGGGAGAAAGAAAAAACTTCATGACATAAACAACTTGAAGGAATATATGTCCGGAAAACCAACCCTTCAGCGCATACTTGAAGAATTCAAAGAACAGAAGGAAAGGAGGAACCATTCCAGGCACTAGAAGATAAATCCATCAAAAGCATCATAACTGCAGACATTAGAAACCTAAATCAACACTGCGAATGGATAATAAGGCAAAAGGAAGCAACACAAACCTATCAGTCATAACCTTAAATATTAATGGACTAAATTCCCCAATCAAAAGACATAGACTGGGAGATTGGATTAGGAAATAGAATCCATCAATATGCTGTCTACAAGAAACACATCTTAGGCGCAGACGGCAGATGCCATAGCATAGTCTGGTCCTGCGCAGGGGTGAGGAGCAGCCCACCACTGCTACAGGCAGGTAAAAACTTAGGGCATTGACCCACGGGTGCAGGACAATTGATTTGCTGAGTTGTGGCAGAGGGGCCAGTGACTGGCGGACCTGGATTGGACCCCTAAATCCCACCAGAGCGTGGCTGCCCTGCTGGGTGGCCCCGCGCCCCCAGTCGCAAGTGGGAGGAGGTCCTGGGTTTGGGGTCAGGCACAGACTGCAGATGCCATAGCATAGTCTGGTCCTTCGCAGGGGTCAGGAGCAGCCAGCCACTGCTCCAGGCAAGTAAAAACTTAGAGCATTGAACCACGGGTGCAGGACAATTGATTTGCTGAGTTGTGGCAGAGGGGCCAGTGGCTTGCGGAACTAGATTGGACCCCTAAATCCCACCAGAGCATGGCTGCCCGGCTGGGTGGCCCTGCCCCCCTGTAGTCACAAGTGGGAGGAGATCCTGGGTTTGGGGTCAGGCGCAGATGGCAGACACCATAGCATAATCTGGTCCTGCACAGGGGTCAGGAGCAGCCCACCCCACCACTCCTCCAGGCAGGTACCGTGGGGTGGGCCAAGTCAGGAATACCACTCCCCTCCCACCCCACCCCCGCCAACAACTGGAATTGAGGAGAGAGTATCCAGTGGATTAAGAGAACATTCAGAACAGGAAAGGAAGAGACTTCCAGTATCCAATAAATAAACAAAAGTGAAAGCCTGAAACCTAGACAAGTCAACACTCCATAAACAAGGAGGAGGGAAGGAAGGAAAAAAAAGCATTGGAAGGAGGCAAGCAAAATAAAACAAGCTTTCAGCCTTCAACAAATTGAAAAGGTATTTAGGATTTGAATCACAAAAGGGAAACCCACATTCCAGGGAGACAACGAAGAGACAACATGGGAAAGGTGCAGGATAATTCCACACCAAGCTCTACCAACCCGGTAGGAGACAGCTACAATCGGATCCCCATGGAGGTGACCCCAGAAACAGACCTTAGAGAACTAATTGCAGAACTATGCAGAGAAATTAAAGAACATAAAGAAGAATTCAGAGAAGTAAAGAGAGAGAATGAAAAACTCAAAAAGGACCTAGAGGGATACAATGACAAACTAAAGGAAAAATTCAGAGAAGTAAAGAGAGAGAATGAAAAACTCAAAAAGGACCTAGGGGGATACAATAACAAACTAAAGGAAGAGATTGACAAACTCCAGAAAGAATGAGGGAGAGAGAGAAAAAAACAAACACATTAAGGAAGTAGAAACACTGAAAAAGGAAGCCAACCAACAAAGTAAGGAGCACCAAGAAGAGATTGAGAAACTCATAAAGGGAATGGATATATAAAAGAAATCACAAGATGAAATGAAAAAGGAAATAGAACACTTATCCAACCAGGAAGAAAGGAAAGGAAAAAGCTTCAGAAATAGAATAGAGGAAGCAGAACAAAGAATGTCAGATCTGGAAGATAACACAGGCCAACTAAAAAACTCAAATACAGATTATGAAAAATTTAAAAATACACAAAACTGGAACAACCAGGAAATATGGGACACTATGAAAAGATCAAACCTCTGCATCATAGGAATAGAGGAAGGAGAAGAATCTCAGGAGAAAAGTATTGATCAGATCTTCAACAGAATAATAGATGAAAACTTCCCCAAACTAAAAAAGGACAAACCAATACCAATACAAGAAGCACATAGAACTCCAAACAGACAAGATCAGAAAAGAAATTCTCCACGCCACATCATAGTTAAAATGCTGGACACCCAAAACAAAGAGAAAATTCTTAAAGCGACAAGAGAAAAACAACAAGTGACCTATAAGGGGAAACCTATCAGAATAACAACGGACTTCTCACAGCAAACGATGAAGGCAAGAAGAACCTGGAGCAAAGCATTCCCAGTGTTGAGGGACAATGGATGCCAGCCCAGGTTACTATACCCAGCAAAAATGTCAATCATAGTGGAAGGAGAGAGGAAAATCTTCCATGACATAAACAACTTGAAAGAATACATGTCCGGAAAACCAACCCTTCAGAGAATACTTGAAGCAATCCAAAGAACAGAAGAAAGGAGCAACCAACCCCAGGCAACTAGAAGGAGAAATCAATAAAAGCATAACTGCAGAAGTAGAAACCTAAATCAAAACCGCAGATGGATAATAAGGCAAAAGGAAGCAACACAAACCTATCAGTCATAACCTTAAATATTAATGGACTAAATTCCCCAATCAAAAGACATAGACTGGGAGACTGGATTAGGAAACAGAATCCATCGATATGCTGTCTGCAAGAAACACATCTTACCTTCAAGGACAGGCACCACCTTAAAGTGAAGGGATGGAAAAAAATATTCCAAGCAAATGGTACCAAAAAGAAAGCAGGTGTTGCTATTTTAATATCGGATAAAATAGACTTCAAAGTAAAAGAAATCAGAAGAGACAAAGAAGGCCATTACATTTTCATCAAAGGAACAATCCACCAAGAAGATTTCACAATTATGAATATATATGCCCCAAATTCTGGTGCACCAAACTTTATAAAGACAATTCTCCAGGACCACAAGTCACAGACTAACCCCAGCACACTCATAGTGGGAGATTTCAATACCCCACTGAGTCCTTTGGATAGGTCAACAGGACAAAAAATAAACAGAGAGACATCTGAACTGAACGATATGATACACCAAATGGACCTCATAGACCTCTACCGAACATTCCATCCTAATACCAGAGAATACACTTTCTACTCAGCACCCCACGGAACATTCTCCAAAATCGACCACATCCTGGGACACAGAAGAAACCTCTACAAATACAAAAAGATTGAAATAATTTCATGCATCCTGTCAGACCACAGTGCAATGAAGCTCAACATCAACACCAGGACAAGCCCTCCTGCCTACAAGAACACATGGAGACTAAACAACACACTCTTGAATAATGAATGGGTCAAGGAAGAGATAAAGAAAGAAATAAAAACATTCCTGGAACTGAATGACAATGACAATACAACACAACAAAACTTATGGGATACCTTAAAAGCAGTCCTAAGAGGGAAATTTATAGCCCTGGGTGCCTACATTAGAAAAACAGAAAGAGCACAAGTGAATGATCTAACACTACAGCTAAAAGCACTTGAGAGGCAACAACAGATGAACCCTAAACGCAACAGACAGGAAGAAATAACAAAAATCAGAGCAGAAATCAATGAAATAGAAACAAAGAAAACAATACAAAAAATCAATGAAGCCAAAAGTTGGTTCTTTGAAAGAATAAACAAGATAGACAGACCTCTAGCCCAGTTAACAAAAAGAAAGAAGGAACAACTCCAAATCAATACAATCTGTGATGAAAAGGGAAATATCACAACGGACAAGGAAAAGATCAAGAAAATTATATGGGAATATTACAAGAACCTATATTCTACCAAGTTTGAAAATCTAGAAGAAATGGATGAATATCTGAAATCTTGGGAATCACCAAAGCTTGGCCAAGAGGAGACCAGCAGCTTAAACAGACCCATAACATATGAAGAAATAGAGGATGTAGTAAGAAGCCTCCCAACTAAAAAAAGCCCAGGCCCAGACGGTTTCACAGCAGAATTCTATAAAACATTTCAAAAAGACCTACAACCATTATTTCTGAAACTGTTTAGAAGTATACAATCAGAGGGAATTCTCCCAAATTCCTTCTATGAAGCCAACATCACTCTATTACCAAAACCAGGCAAAGATACAACTAAAAAGGAGAATTATAGACCCATCTCCCTCATGAACACAGATGCCAAAATTCTAAACAGAATACTGGCAAATCGCATACAGACCCACATCAAGAAGATCATCCATCATGACCAAGTTGGATTCATACCAGAGATGCAGGGATGGTTCAACATACGAAAATCAATAAACATCATCAAACACATAAACGGAATCAAAGACAAAAACCACACCATCATCTCAATTGATGCTGAAAAAGCCTTTGACAAAATCCAGCATCCCTTCATGCTTAAAGTCCTAGAAGGAATTGGATTGGAGGGATCATTCCTCAATGTAATCAAAGCCATATACAGGAAACCCACAGCCAATATCATCCTAAATGGGGAAATGACGGAAACATTCCCTTTAAAGGTAGGAACTCGGCAAGGCTGCCCCCTATCACCACTCCTCTTCAATATAGTGCTTGAAACACTTGCTAGAGCAATAAGGCAAGAAAAGGATATTAAAGGAGTACTAATTGGAAAAGAGGAAGTCAAACTATCCCTATTTGCTGATGATATGATTGTTTACTTAAGAGATGCAAAAAACTCCACCAGAAAACTCCTAGAAACGATTAACAGCTTCAGCAAAGTGGCAGGATACAAAATTAACCTTAGAAAATCAATGGCCTTTCTTTACACCAAGAACAAGCAACTGGAGAAAGAATTCAAAGAGACCTTCCCACTCACAATAGCCTCAAAAACAATAAGATACCTAGGAACAAACCTAACCAAAGACACCAAAGACCTCTACAACAAAAATTTTAAACCCTTAAAGAAAGAAATTGAAGAAGACCTCAGAAGATGGAAAAACCTCCCATGCTCATGGATTGGGAAAATTAACATTGTAAAAATGTCCATTTTACCAAAACTCTTGTATAGATTTAATGCAATCCCAATCAAAATCCCCAAGAGTTTCTTCACAGGCTTGGAAACAAAAGTTCTTAAATTCATTTGGAGAAACAAAAGACCCCGAATAGCCAAATCAATCCTGAGTGAAAAGAGCTACACAGGAGGGATCTCTATACCAGATTTTAAACTATACTACAGGGCTATAGTCATAAAAACAGCCTGGTACTGGCACAAAAACAGACCTGTTGACCAATGGAACAAAACCGAAGATCCAAATCTGAGCACATACAATTTCAGCCATCTCATATTTGACAAGGGGGCCAAGAAACCACAATGGAGAAAAGACAGCATCTTCAGCAAGTGGTGTTGGCAAAACTGGATCACCACTTGTAGAAGAATGAAATTAAACCCCTACCTCTCACCCTGTACAAAAGTCAACTCCAGATGGATTAAAGACCTCAACGTGAAACCCCAAACTCTGAAGGTGATAGAAGAAAAAGTTGGCAGCAGACTACAAGACATAGGCGTAGGAAAAGACTTCCTAAATCAGACAGCAGCTGCACAAGAATTAAGGTCGACAATTGACAAATGGGACCTCATCAAACTCAAAAGCTTCTGTACATCAAAAGAAACAATCAAGGAAGTGAAGAGAAATCCCACAGAGTGGGAGGAAACCTTCACTGCAGATACATCTGACAAAGCATTGATTTCCAGAATATATAAACTACTCAAAAAACAAAGAAAAAAGAAAACAAATGACCCACTCAATAGATGGAGCAAAGAACTGAACAGAGACTTCACAAGTGAGGAATTAGAGATGTCTGAGAAACACCTCAAGAACTGTTCAACATCACTAATCATTAAGGAAATGCAAATGAAAACCACTTTAAGATATCATCTTACTCCAATAAGACTGGCTAGGATCAAGAAAACAAATGATACCAAGTGCTGGAGAGGTTGTGGGGAAAGGGGAACACTCATCCACTGCTGGTGGGAATGTAAACTCGTACAGCCACTATGGAAAGCAGTGTGGAGAACCCTTGGAAGACTTGGAATGAACTTGCCACCCGACCCAGCCATACCACTCCTGGGCATGTACCCTCAAGACTCACCCCACCACAGAGATACATGCACGGCCATGTTTATTTCAGCTCTCTTCACAATAGCAAGGAGCTGGAACCAACCCAAATGCCCCTCAACTGATGAGTGGATAGAGAAAATGTGGTACATCTACACAATGGAGTTCTATGCAGCAGTAAAGAAAGATGACATCATGAGCTTTGCAGGAAAATGGCTGGAGCTAGAGGACATCATGCTGAGTGAAGTAACACAGTCCCAGAAAAACAAACGACGAATGGTATCCCTCATCTGTGGATGCTAGTGCCAATTACCTAGTTGTAAGTATTTCTTGTGTAGGGCCCCCTGAGCTTTTGTCCAAAGCAGTTGGGCATAATGCACATTGGAAACAATAACAACAACGAAAACCAACAGAAAGGACTGCATCAAAGGACTGACTGAAACAGTGAACTTCTGCTCAAAACAGTCAACTTCCTCATGGAGAATATTGAGAAAGACTGAGAAAGAGATGAAAAGTGTGTTTGGCAGAATGCACGAGCTCTGGCGGGGTGGGGGAATGGGCGGGAACACAGGTCTAGATTTGTTAAAAAAAATAAAAATAAATTTATGTGAAAAATAAATAAATAAATAAATAAAATTTGAGACATTAAAACAAAGAAATCACAGAATGAAATGAAAAAGGAAATTGAACATTTATCCAATCAACAGGAAAGGATGGGAAAAAGTCTCAGAAGCAAAATGGAAGAAGCAGTAAACAGAATATCAGACCTGCAGGATAACATGGACCAACAAGAATGCTCAAGTAAAGATTATGAAAAATTAAAAAAAAAAAAACAAGAGTGAAACAACCAGGAAATGTGGGACACTATGAAAAGACCAAACCTCCACATCATAGGGATAAAGAAGGAGAAGAATCCCAAGACAACACTATTGACTAGATCTTCAACAGGAAAATAGAAGAAAAATTTCCCCAAACTAAAAAAAGATAAACCCATACAAATACAAGAAGCACAAAGAACACCAAACAGACAAGACCAGAAAAGAAATCCCCCATGCCCTATAATTGTGAAAACACTAGTTGCTCAAAACAAAGACAAAATACTGCAAGCCACAAGAGCAAAACAACAAATTACATATAAGGGGAAACCCAGAATCACAGGTGAATTCTCAGTGCAAACTATGAAAGTTAGGAGAATGCGGACCAAAGTATTCCCAGTACTAAACGACTTTAGATGCCAACCCAGACTACTATACCCAGCAAAAATGTCAATTATAGTTGAAGGAGAAAGAAGAATCTTTCACAACATGAACAAGATGAAAGAATACATGTCTAAGAAACCAACACTTCAGAAATTCCTTGAAGCAATCCAAAGAACAGAGGAAAGAAGCAACTATCCCTAAGTGATTAAAGAGAGAAAGCAACAAAATCAGAGTAAATATAAACCTAGACCAAGAATGCAAACAAAAAAATAAGGTAAAAGGAAGCAACACACATCTCTCAATAATAACCTTAAATACTAATGGTTTAAACTCCCCAATCAAAAGATATACACTGGGAAAATGGATTAGGAAACAGAATCCTTCTATATACTGTCTAAGAGAAACCTATCTCACCCTCAAAGACAGACACCACCTTAGAGTGAAAGGATGAAAAGAAAAACACTCCAAGCAAATGGTACCAAGATACAAGCTGGAGTGGCTATTCTAATATCAGACAAAATAGATCTCAAAGTAAAATTAATCGGAAGAGACAAAGAGGCCCATTACATCCTTGTCAAAAGAACAATGAACCATGAAGACTTCACAATCCTAAATGTCTATGCACCAAACTCTGGTGCACAAAACTTTATAAACACAAATCTGCAGGACCTCAAGATACAGATTAATACTAACACACTAGTAGTGGGAGATTTCAACACCCCACTGAGCCCCTTGGATAGATCAACAGGACAAAAAATAAACAGAGAGACATCAGAACTGAACAATACAATACACCAAATAGACCTCACAGACATCTACAGAATATTCCACCCAAACACCAGAGAATATACTTTCTACTCAGCACTTCATGGAACATTCTCCAAAATCGACCACATACTGGGGCACAAAAGGAACCTCAACAAATACAAAAGGAAAGAAATTATTCCATGCATTCTCTCAGACCACAGTGCATGGGGAGTTTCTTTTCTCATCTCGTCTATTTGGAGTCTTATGTGCTTCTTGTATTTGTATGGGTTTGTCTATTTTTAGTTTGGGGAAATTTTCACCTATTATTCTGTTGAAGATCTGATCAATACTATTCCTATGATGCGGAGGTTTGATCTTTTCATAGTGTCCCATATTTCCTGGTTGTTCCACTTTTGTGTATTTTTAAACTTTTCATATTCTTTATTTTAGCTTTTTAGTTGCTCTGTGTTATCTTCCAGATCTGATATTCTTTGTTCTGCTTCCTCCATTCTACTTCTGAGGCTTTTTCCTTTCATTTCTTCTTGATTGGATGAGTGTTCTAATTCCTTTTTCATTTCTTCCTGTGTTTTCTTTACTAATTCCATTTCCTTTTTGAGCTTCTCAATCTCTTCTTGGTGCTCCTTACTTCGTTGGTTGGCTTCCTTTTTCAGTGTTTCTACTTCCTTTCGGAGTTTTTTTTTTTCTCCCTCTAGTTCTTTCTGGAGTTTGTCAATCTGTTCCTTTAGTTCTTTCCAAAGTTTGTCATTGTATCCCTCTAGGTCCTTTTTGAGTTTTTCATTCTCTCTCTTTATTTCTCTGAATTCTTCTTTATTTTCTTTAATTTCTCTGCATAGGTCTTCAATTATTCCTCTAAGATCTGATCCTTGGGTCACCTCCAGGGGGATCCCATTGTAGCTATCTCCTACACGTTTGGTAGAGCCTGATGTGGGATTATCCTGTGCCTTTCCCATGTTGTCTCTTCATCGTGTCCCTGGCATGTGGGTTTCCCTTTTGTGACTCAAATCACAAATGTCTTTTCACTATGTTAGCGGTTGGTTTTGCTTGCCAATGCTTTTTTTTTTCTTTCCTCCTCCTTTTTTATGGAATATTGACTTGCCAGGTTTCAGGCTTTCAATTTTGTTTATATATTGGATATTGGAAGTCTAGTCACTCTTCTCTTCCTGTTCTGAAGGTTCTCCAAAAAAAGTCCACTTGGATACTATCTCACCAATTCCAGTTGGCAGGGGGGCTGGGGGGGGGAGATATGCCTGACTTAGCTCCTTACCTGCCTGGAGTGAATTCCGGGCTCCTGTGCCTCAAGTGCCTGCCCGCACAAAGACACAGAGGCACTGAACCCAACCCACCAGTCACTGGCTGCAAAGGTGAAGCGTGGCTCTGCCCAGACAGCCAATCCCTTACAAAAGGGTTCAGAGTTGAGACGCTTTTCCAGCAGCCCAGGAGTCAATCTACCCTAAAATCTACCTGCCTGGAGCGACTTCAGGGCTCCTGTGCTTCAGGAGCCCGCCCTCACAAAGATACAGAGGCACTGAACCTGACCCACTGGTCACCGGCTGCAAAAGTGAAGGGAGAAACATCTTACAAAGTGTTCAACATCATTAATAATTAAGGAAATGCAAATTAAAACCACTCTCAGATATCATCTCATTCCAATATGGCTAGCTAAGATCAAGAAAACAAAAGACAACAGATGCTGGAGGGGTTGTGGGGAAAGGGGAATACTCATCCACTGCTGGTGGGAATGTAAACTTGTACATCCACGATGGAAACAGTATGGAAAACCCTTAAAAGACTCGGAATGAGCCTACCACCTGACCCAGTCATACCACTCCTGGGTATATACCCCAAAGACTCATCCTACCGCAAAGATACATGCACATCCATGCTTATTACAGCTCTCTTCACAATAGCAAAGAGCTGGAACCAACCCAAATGCCCCTCAACAGACTAGTGGATGACATAAATGTGGTACACCTACACAATGGAGTACTATACAGTGGTAAAGAAAGATGGCATTATGAACTTTTGCAGATAAATGGATGGAGCTCGAAGCCATTATGCTGAGTGAAGTAACACAATCCCAGAAAGACAAACAGAGAATGGTTTCCCTCATTTGTGAATGCTAACACCAAATCCCCCAGATGAAAGGCAAGCTGAATGACATTATGGCTATATTTCTGTTTATCTGAAAGCAACTATGTTGTCATAATGTGAATCTCTCAATAAGCTCTAGAATCCACCCACCAATTATTTTCAGACTCCATATTTTAGAGTAACATAAAATTTATGGAAGAAAATGTGAATTCCTAAACATAGAAAAAAGACTGAGAGAAGGATGCAGGAGAGTTATTGCAGAATGCCTGATCTGGGATGGGATTGGGTGGGGTAGGGGAAAGGGAAAGGGGAATATGCCTGAACCAAATTGAAAAGGGATGTATGAAATATACAAAACATCAATAAAAAATAAATAAATAAACAGAAAGGGAACAAATAAATGATCTAACACTGCACCTAAAAACACTTGAGAGACAACAACACATGAACCCTAAGTGAAACAGACAGGAAGAAATAACAAAAATCAGAGCAGAAATCAATGAAATAAAAACAAAAAAAACAATAAAAAGCAAACAAACAATGAATCCAAAAGCTGGTTCTTTGAAAAGATGAACAAGATAGATAAACCTCTAGCCTAGTTAACAACAAGAAAGAAAGAGCAACTCCAAATTAAAAATATTTGTAATGAAAAAGGAAACATCACAAGAGATGAAGACAATCATACAAGAATACTTCAAAAATCTATACTCTACTAAGTTTGAAAAACTAAGAAAAGTGGATGAATATCTGAAATCCTGGAAATCAGCAAAACTTAACCATGAAGACATTGACAGTTTAAACAGACCCATAACATTTGAGGAAATTGAAGATGCAATAAAAAAAAATTTCCTAAATAAAAAAAAAAGCCCAGGCCCAGAGGGTTTCACAGCAGAATTCTATAAAATATTTCAAGCGGTTTTACAATCACTACTTCTCAAACTATTCAGAAGGATACAAAGAGGGAATTCTCCCAAACTCCTTCTATGAAGCCAGCATCACTCTAATACCAAAACCAGGCAAAGACATAACCAAAAAAGAAAACTATAGAGCCATCTCATTAATAAACACAGATGCAAAAATTCTCAACAAAATACTTGCAAATCACATACAGACCCACATCAAAAAGATCATCCATCATTACCAAGTTGGATTCATATCAGAGATGCAGGGATGATTCAACATACATAAATCAATAAATCTCATAAAACACATAAATGGACTGAAGGACAGAAATCACACAATCATCTCAATTGATGCAGAAAAAGCCTTTGACAATATCCAGCATGCTTTCATGTTTAAAGTTCTAGAGGGAATTGGACTGAAGGGAACATTCCTAAATACAATCAAAGCCAAATACAACAAACCCAAAGCCAACATCATGCTAAGTGGAGAAAAATTAGAAGCATTCCCCTTAAAGGCAGAAACCTAGCAAGGCTGCCCCTATTGCCACTACTCTTCAGTATAGTGCTTGAAATTCTTGCTTGGGCAATAAGGCAAGAAAGGGAAATTAAAGGAGTACTAATTGGAAAAGAGAAAGTCAAGCTATCCCTATTTGCAGATGATATAGTTAACCTTAGGGATGCTAAAAACTCCACCAGAAAGCTCCTAGAAGCAATTAAGAGTTTCAGTAAAGTGGCAGGATACAAAATTAACCTAGAAATATCAGTAGCCTTTTTTTTATACCAACAACAAGCAACTTGAGAAGGAATATAAGGATACCTTCCAACTCACAATACCCTCAAAAAAAAAAAACCCTGGGAACAAACCTAACCAAAGATACCAAGGATCTCTACAACAAAATTTTCAACCCCTAAAGAAGGAGATTGAAGATGAAATCAAAAGATGGAAAAACCTCCCATGCTCATGGATTGGAAAAGTTAATATAGTAAAAATGTCTTTTCTACCCAAATTAATATACAGATTCAATGCAATCCCAATTAAAATATCCATGAGTTTCTTCACAGACTTAGAAAAAAATCCTTAAATTCATATGGAAAGACAAAAGACCCCAAATAGCTAAAGCAACCCTGATTGAAAAATCCAATACACGGGGGGATTACCTTACCAGACTTCAAGCTATATTACAGGGCTATAGCCTTAAAGACAACCTGGTACTGCCACAAAACAGACCTGTTGACCAATGGAACAAAATTGAAGATCAAAACTTGAGCTCACACAATTTTAACCACCACATATTCAATAAAGGGGTCAAAAAAGCTCATTGGAGAAAAGATAGCATCTTCAGCAAATGGTGCTGGCAAAACTGGATCACCATACCTACCTCTCACCCTGTACAAAAATCAACTCCAAGACCTCAATGTTAAACCTGGAACTCTGAAGGTGACAGAAGAAAAAGTTGGTACCACAAGACATAGGAATAGGGAAAGACTTTCTAAATCATACAGCAGCTACGCAGGAAAAAGTTCAACAGCTGACAAGTGGGACCTCCTCAAACTCAAATGCTTCTGTACAGCAAAAGAAACAATCAGTGAAGTGAAGAAAAAACCCACAGAGTGGGAGGATATCTTCACCCCTGATACAGCTTACAGAACATTGACATCCAGAATATATAAACCACTCAAAAAACAAAGAAGAAAACAAATGACTCACTCAAAAGATGAAGTAAAGAACTAAACAGAAACTTCACCAGTGAGGAAGTAAAGATGGCTGAGAAACATCTTTAAAAGTGTTCAACATTGTTAATAATTAAGGAAATGAAAATTAAAACCACCCTAAGTTACCATCTCACTCTGATAAGACTGCCTAAGATCAAGAAAACAAAAGACACCAAATGCTGGTGAAGTTGTGGGGAAATCCCTACCCTAAGTGACACACCTAACACTCATGGAACATAGTGGAACAAGTGTTAGAGAGAATACTAATGCTTCTCTTAATTCTCATGGCAACTAGGAGTAACTCTAGTTCCAGGGAATCCAACACCCTCTTCTGGCCTGCATAGTACAGCATCCACTTGATACCCTTACATACATGCAGCCAAACACACACACACACACACACACACACAAAATAAAATAAAAATAAGTATTTTTCCAAAAAGAGAGAGAAAGAGGAACTAAATAGTTGGCTCAGCAGTTAAGAGCACTTGCTGCTCTTAAAAGGACCCTGGTTCAATTCCCAGTCCACACAAAGCAGCTAGCTCACAACTACCTATAACTCCAGTTCCACAGGATCTAACGCTCTCTTCTAGCTTCTGCAGGCACTGCATACACATGATGCACATATATGTATGCAGTCAAAACACACATATACATAAAGTGAAAAATAAAAAATAAAATCTCTTCCCCTCCCCTAGCTGAGGTTATATTAGCAATTGATAGCTGCTGGGAGAGGGAGAGTCAGTTATCTCTATTGGTGTGACACCTTGTAGGATGTCCAGACTCCAAGGGATAGACCCTCAACTAAGAGCATTTGGGGAACACAGATTAGACTTGATAGGCCTTAAAAATAAAAGAAAACTATCCAAGTGTGGTTGTGCATGCCTTTAATCCCATCACTCAGCAGGTAGAGGCAGGCAGATCTCTGAAGGTAGAGGCAGGCAGATCTCTGCAGGTAGAGGCAGGCAGATCTCTGTGAATTCAAGGCCAACCTGGTCTACATAGTGAGTTCCAGGACAGCAGGGGCTACAAGGAGACCCTATCTCAAAAAGACCCCCCTAAAAAAAGAAATAATAATAATAATAATAATAATAATAATAATAAGAAGAAGAAGAAGAAGAAGAATAGAGGACATAAAGTCAGGGTGGAGGTAGTAATGTGGGAGTAGGAAAAGAGGTTCTGAATATGGTCAGTGTACATTGTATGAAATTCTTGAAGAATCAATACACATACTTTTAAAGGAAAAAGAAAAAGAAAAAGAAGCAACATCCATCTTTCTCTATCTACAAGAGACATAGATTAACTATAAGGCACTGCCTTATAGTGAAAGGTTGGAAAATAGTATTTCCAAGAAAACGGGACAAGAAACTAGCAGATGTCACTATCTTAATATGTGACAAAATAGACCAAATCAAAAGCAATCAGGAAACAAATAAGGATGGTTCATTATGATGACACAATTAACCAGGAAGGCAATATACTCCCAAACATATACATACCAAAATCTGCCACACCTAATTTCATAAAGAACATTTTAGTGCACTTCAAGACACAGGTCAACCCCAAGTCAGTAATAGCAAGTGATTTCAATACACCACTTTTGCAATTTGGACAAAAATATAACAGAGAAACACCAGAATTGGCCTCATTCAACAAATGGACCTAATAGATATCTACAGAATATTCCACCCAAACATTCAAGAATACACATTCTACTCATCAACCATGGAAGTTTCTCTAAAACACAGACTATACTGTGACACAAAACAAATCTCAAAACATATAGAAAAACTGAAATAACTCTGTGTTTCCTATCTGACCACAATGCAATAAATTTTGAAATCAACGGTGTAATTTCTGGAAAATACACAAGACTCCTTGAGATTGAATACCATATAATTGAATGATGAATGGGTCAAAGAAGAAATCAAGGAAAAAATTAAAAATATTAGAAATAAATAAAATATTTTAATTGCTGAGGGAAGAAATCAAGGAAGACAGTAGAAGATGAAAGACTTGGAGAACTGGCAGAATTAATATGGAGAAAATGACCAACCATCTTGTCAAAATCAATTTATAAATTCAATGCAATCCTAATAAAAATCCCCATGACATTCTTCACAGAAGCAGGAAAAAAGCATCCTAAATTTCATATGGAATCATAAAAGGCCCCAGATAGCTACAATAATACAGAGAAATAAAAAGAATAATAATAACAATAATAATGCTAGATGCCATATCAGATTTCAAGTTATATTACAAAGTCTTAATATAAAAACTTTACATCCCAGCACTCAAGAGATAGAGGCAGGAGGATCTCTGTGAATTCAAGGCCAGCCTGGTCTACAAAGTGAGTTCCAGGAGAGCTGGAGCTGCAAGCTTGTCTCAAAAAGACAAAAGAAATCTCCCATGGTTTTGACAAAATATTGGACATGTGGACAAATGGAACAGAAGACTCAGCCTTAATACAGTCAGCTGATATTTGACAAGAACACCATATGAAGAAGAATGAAATTAGACTCATACTTTTCAACCCCATACAGAATGAACTCCAAATGGATCAAAGAACTCCATGTGAAATACAAAACTCTTAAACTGCTAGAATAAAATACAGTTAGTATCCTACACAACATAGGCAAAGGAAAGGACTTTCTAAATCAGACACTTTTTATTTAGGAATTAACCTCAGAAATTGACAATTGAGATTTTATAAAACCAAAAGGCTTCTGTAAGGAAGGAAAAACTGACTGAAGAGGAAGCCAACACAGCAGAAGAGAATGCTATCATTCAAACACATTTTGGTGTTTACAGATCTGTATTAAAAAACTCATTCCTTAATGCACAGATAAAGTAATTTCTGTGTAGTATAGTTATTTAAAATCAGTTCAATTCATAGTACATTACACAAAATCATAACTTTTGTTATCTTCAACCATTTAGCAGGTCGTATATAAGTACCATATAAAACGACAGATCGCGTTTCGGACTATGGTCACAGTGGCATTGCAATGAACTGAAGAGAAAGATAATATAGAGCCCAAAAATTTACTATTTTTCAGATTGAGGCCCTAATCTACTTTTCTCCATTTAAAAAATAGGGTACTTGGGCTGGAGAGATATATGGTTTTATGTATTTCCTGTCCAGTTAAGATGGTTAAACGAGCCACCAATTGCATGATTACAGACGGACCGGTCCGGATTCCAGATTCCGGAGCTCCTACGACCATTGGCAAGTCTTAACGACACCATTCTTTTTAACTTCCAGCTTCCAGGAGGCGGAACTCCGCTCGCCTCTTCTCGTACCCTCCCACATGGATTTTTATACTTATGGGCTGCAGCCAACCTATCTAGCAGAGCCAGTCCTCTATTAATCATTATAAATTAAATCAATAATAAATATAATCTATTTCTAAAAAAGTAATAATTTGAATTATTTCTAACTTTCATATAATATACACGTAACACATCAATAAAACCACAGATTAAGCACAAAGACCAATATATTTCTAACTGATTGAATACATAATTTACAAGCATCTTACATATTTATCTCGTCTTAACTAGCAACAAAAATAAGTCTTCGATATTGTATTTTCTAACACATTAGCCTACACCTGGTGGGCAGATGTCCATAAGACCTCCAGGGAAACTACAATACACCGTAGATCTATCTGGTTACCTATGTAAGGCCTGGACCCACTTGAAATTTGTTCTTATGTTCCGGGCGAGCTGACGAGATAGCACTAGCGAGTTAAGGAGCACCGAGCCTGCTCTTACAAGAAGGCACCCGGGTCTGAATCTTCCAGCACCCACCAGGTCTGGCTAAAAACCGTCTGTTAACTCTCATATTCCAGGATCAGTAATTCACAGTATTCACCAGCGTGAACTACCCTGAGACTCCCTCTTAGTTGACCTCCCGCGGTCACTGCACACAAGGGTCGTACAATAACCATAACAATGCAAGACTTCAGTACACATAACCATTCAAAAAGTAAATACAATCATTAAGAAAAACATTAAAAAACAAAAGAAATTAGTCTTCTACTTTCTTCTGGATCGCTTAAATTCTGTGTACGTTTTCAGCTCATTCTACTCTCAGCACAACCTCTGATTCACTGCGGCCAATATTTCTCTCCCATTCTCGCTGCTGAACTCATTCCTTCTTTAATCCCTTTCCCAACGGGATCAAGTAAGAATCTTAGAATTGTTTCTCAAAAAGTTACTATAGCCTAGACTACTATCCTCTGGCCACCAGCCATCACACCACATGAGGTTCTTATGACAGGAACTCAGCAGGCACACTCCAGAGATCCATTCGCCATTGGCCCAAGCGTCCCTCTCTGTGTCGTCTGGACCTCTTGAGGTTCTGTGACCTTGATCCCTCAGGTAGAACGTCACGTCTGCTCCACTATAGCTTATACACCCCACCTTTGAGTCAATCCCAGTTTGACAATCTTGACCTACCACCTCCGGAAGCNGAGGAATGTTTTCCATATATTATATATATTTATTTATATAATATATTATATATATATATATATAATCTTAGATGATTCGATCCAAAATGTATAAAAGAACCTAAAAAACAAGAGTCAAGCAAACAATCAGGAAACCTGTGAATTCTACCAGACCTGAGAGATCCCCAACCCCAGAATTCCCAGCTCCCAGGCCTAGCTAGGGTCATGAACCTCAGTACACCTGCCAGACCTGTGAATTCCCTAGCCCCAGTGTGCTCTTTCTGCCATCCCACTTCCCAAGGCTTAGCTTGGGCGATGCAGCTTTTGCATCAATTCAGGACATGAAATTAAAGTTTGATAGACATTTTCTGAGAACAGTCAAATGAAATAAAAATGAAACATTATGCAAGACAAGTTAGGCAAAAAGGATCAGAGAAAAAAGCCTCACCATTTCTTTCAAGTCGAAGAGGAGAGCATCAGATCTCAAAGATTCGGTTGACAGATTATGAATCATTCAGTCAAAGAAAGCGTTAATGTAAAATAACCCAGAAAACAGAACATGTTAGAATCTCTAGGACACTGTAAAAAACCCAAACTCATGGAATATAGGTATTAGGAAAGGAAGAAAACCCAATTTCATAAAACACTAATAGATCTAAAAAGCAAGATTTATCCTACACCAGGATAATGGGTAACTTCAATACTTCACTCTTACTCATAGGTCATCTAGACAAAACCTCAAACTAGATTGAACACCCTAGAGTTAAATGACCTCCACTTCCTTTAATGGACCTAACATGACATCTTGAGGAAATTTACTCACATACACAAAAGAATTTTTTTCCACACTGTCTTATCAGCCGTTTTGAACTTTCTCCAAAATATCAAACAACAACAACAAAAAAAAAAGAATGAAATAGTAGATAGAAAGAGCTCATCAAAAATCAAGGCTGAAGTGAACAATATAGACACAAAACAAACAGAAAACACAAAATTCCAAGAGTCACATGAAAGCAAACTTGTTGGTTCTCTGAAAAGATTACCAAGATTGACACCAAACTTTAACAATGACCCAAAAGAAAGGGAAAGGATGTATTGAAGCCACACATGCAATGTGTACAGATGGCCTCTGGAATACCAGAGAGTGTACCAAGGCGCAACTAAAACCAAATAAATGCAATACGGGTCTCCCTTGAGTCAAGCAAGGAACTTCCATCGTCAGCACCCGCTAACCCACCCTGCTCTCGGAATACTGTGCTCAGCAGGCAGCATATGCACTGTATATCAACTCAATTGGCTATTGGGCTCTCTCTTGGAGGATAAACCCATGGTGATGCCACAATCCTACAGCCTCTACAGGTTAGGGATGTTATAAGCCATAGTAAGCCCTGTCATATTAAACAGGAAGAAAATGTATTCATGGATTAACATATAATCCCAAACATACGTGTCTATAACAAAGTAACAACAACTATAACTATCTAGTGCTCTTTAAATACCTATATATCTAACTGCTTGTTGCTTCTATTAAGTAGGATCGAAAGGTTATTCCCGGACAAACATGTCAGCCCCTGAAAGGAACACAGCCAGAATTGACCAGAGTCAGACAACAGGCCTCCAGAGAGAGTGGACTGTTTTGCTTTCTCATCCACTGTGCCCCTTTCCTAAACCATAGGAAACAATCTGCGGAGAGGGGGCATGTTGTAGATAGAATGTAGGGCTGCGATTGGTGAATGGTGAAACATGCATGTAGTCTGGACACTCATTTGATCAACTTGGACTGAAAACTACAAAACCCGTCACCCCCACTGGGATGGTGGGGGCTGTGGGGGTTGGCAAGCACAACCAGCCTGTTAATTGGTTTCATATGAAGGAATGCTTGTACTCATAAGATAAAAAAACATACAAAAGTGAAAAAAAAAACACTGAAGAGAAAGATGCGGACAGTTATGGCCCCAAAATGCCTGATTGGGATGGGGGTGGGGGTCGGGGGGGGGGAAAGGGAAATATGCTCTGATCTGATTGGAAAATGATGTATTGAAAACGTACAAAGCACCAAAAAGATAAATAAAAAGAAAGGAAAAGAAATGCAGAAATCTGAGATGATAATGGAAACATTGACAACCAGGAAGGGAAAGGAAATTCAAGGGATTACAAGTAACCATACTTTGACAACTCCATCCATGAAATTGGCAAAAGCTCAAATTACTAGGAATCGAAGTAAAGCCATCGGATGATACCAATTGGAAATAGATATGGTACAACCAATGAAGCAGGCGTAAAAGGAACACACCATTCTAAAAAAAGCCTAGGACTAGAGCATTACAACACAAAATTCTACCAATTTTCAAAGGGAACACACTATAACATATCCTCTCAAATTATTATCTCTTAAAATAAAAAAGGAAGAAAACATTTCCAAATTCTTTCTATGAAGCCAAGTATGCCCCCTCTGCACCAAAACAAGTAAAGATTCTAACATAAATAAAAAGAAAATTATAAGCCAACCCTTCCCTGTCGACACATATGACACAAAATTCCCTTAATATTGCACAAACCCTGAATGAAAAAGCCAATCAAACAGCTGATTGTCCCACCCCCCATAGTCAAGTTGGTTTATCTCAGGAGCAGAGGACGGGGCGTTATGGTTCAGCATATAAACAATTCAATCAACTTTTATAATTCATCAAATCAACTTTCTCATGAATTCAGAAAACCACCACATCATCTCGTTAGATAGCAGAAAAAGGCCTTTGACAAAATCAACATCCATTATGATTAAATATTAGAGAATCCAAGTACAGACTTACAGGGGGAATATCTCATACATAACAAAAGCAACACCTGCAACGGTTCCACAACCATATCCATATTAAAGCTGGGCACAAAAGCCTCAACAATTCCACCTTTAAATTCTGGAACAGCCAAAGATATCCACATGTTCTCCTTACTTGAATGGCAACTTACTTGCGTTCTTAAGCTAAAGTAAGTCAAGACACATGAAGGAAGCAGTTAAGGGATGGAGGAAACAATTCAGAAAGGCAGGAGTCAACCCCACCGCTATCTGCTATTTGCACCGCGAACGATATGCTTCTATAGCTGAAAGACCCTCAAAGACTCCATAGAAAAACCCAGCTGATATAAAATAACAACATTTCAGCAAAAGTAGCCAGGATAAAAATTAACACACGAAATCAGAACCCCTCATACCTCTACACCACCAACATACATCCGAGGACAAGAAACAGGGAAATGTATCCTATTCAGAATACGTCTCCAAAAAACATACACTGTCTTGGAATGAACTCTAACCAAGGAAGTGTAAGACTTCGTATCATAAAATATTAAGACCATTAAAGAACGAAATTGAATTGATTTGCACAGGAAGCTTTGGGAAAGACCTACCCCATACTCCATGCATATATGTACGAGCATTAATATTGTCGAAACTGGCATCACTACCAACAACCCATCTATAGATTCAGTGGAAATAACCATTAAAATTACAATACAATTATTAAAGACAATTGAAAATAATTCTCTCCCACCACTTAGGAGGCGCAGAAAGCAGGTGGTTCTCTATTACGACTCAAGGGCCAGCCGTCCATTAGCAACGTTGCCCTGCGCCCAGGTTGAGGCCTACAGGAGACCCCATCTCAAAAAAATTAAAGACCCAAACAGTTTTCTCTACCAAATTTCTTGATGGAAACACAAAAACTAAAATAGCAAATAATCTTGAACAATAAAAACTAACAGCATAGCATTCCATTCTGTCTCTATTTGTATCACAGAGTGTAATAATAAACATGGCTATGGTACTGGCCCATATTAAAAATAGTCACATTTAGTCAATGGAATAAAATTCATAGGACCCAGATTTCAGACCAACATGCATACAACCACATGGTTTTTGATAAAAGAGCTAAAACATTTGAATAAAAGAATAGCCATATTCAACACAATTGTTTGACTGGTCAACACTGCGATATCAGCATAGACACAGAATTCAATTAGATAACCTATTCTCTCACCTCCTGCACAACACTCAACTCCCAAAGGATCAAGGACCTCAAAACCAGAACCTGATACCTTGCATATAAAAGCCCTTCCCAGATCCCCCTCCCCTAAAAGTAAGGCAACTATTGGAATTCTACAGGCTACCTACAGAAAGGCACTTTCTGACAGGACCCCTGGATCACAGGCATAAGAATGGAAAACCAAAAACACCCTAATCAAACTACTAAATAATCACATTACATCATAACTAATCACATCAATAATCTAATTAATAAACCCAGGTGGCGGAGAGATGGCTCTTTCCCTTAGCAATACGAAGCCCTGTCTGCTCTTGCAGACGATCTGAGTTTGATCTTCCCAACACCCACCACTATTGGTAAAACATACTATAACTCCACTCTAGGTGGGGAATCCAATGCCCTTTTCTGAATCCACAGGCATGGATGCACACTGCACTTACACCACCACCTGCAGGGTACATACTCGTACATGTACAATAAACAATATATAAAAATATTAAAAAAATAACAAACCCCATTAAACCCATATGTTCAAAATTACGGGGCAAACTGACATTAGCTTTCACAAGCCTAATTTTTTACCTTGTAAACACTATAAGTTCCGATCTTAACCCTATGGCAGAATGCCTGATACTCCCCCCAAAGCACAAGCCTGCTCGACTGGCAAGGATGAAGAATAAAACTGAAACAACACATTCACAGCCTGTAGGAGTGCGAAACTGCTGCCTACCACTGTGTAATCCAGTCCGGACAATCTTCCAAAAATCTATAAATACAACCACTATCACAATGGTTTCACACACAGGCACTCCTTGGGATATACCCGAAGGACTCTGTTTTTATCCTACTTGAGCTACCGTGGCCATCCATGTTCTCATTGCTGCTCTATTCAGGCTTTAACATTGAAACAACCCTAAATATCCATCAAACTTATGATGACTACCATGAATAGCTTTATACATTATATCACTGGACATAGTATTCAGCTGTTTACGAAAAAAGGACAATCCTGACTGTTCACGGGGAAATGTTTAGACTACGAACAATCCATACTGATTTGTAAGGGTAATTCCACGGGCTCCAAAGCTAGAGCTTCTGTATGTTTTCTGTCCATAAGTCGGCATCGCTACCTCTCTCGAACACCCTTCTGCCCGGTATGTGTATTCAATTTCTGATACTCCATAGAGGTAAGCAAAAACTAGTATAAAGGACTCCTGTGAGTTCATGGAAGGGGCGTTAGAATGTCACGCTGATATAACATGGGAAAGTGTGCCTACCAGATTAGGAAGGGTTAAATGAGGTGGAGAATGAAGAAGAGGAATTTAGGACAGGAAGCACCCATCATTTCCCTTTGAGTCCTGCTCCTATAAAACAACCACTTCTGGTAGAACCTCCTGAACCTTCAAAAGATTTCCAATGATTAGTATCCAAAATGTATAAAGAACCTAAAAAAACAAGAGTCAAGCAAACAATCAGGAAACCTGTGAATTCTACCAGACCTGAGAGATCCCCAACCCCAGAATTCCCAGCTCCCAGGCCTAGCTAGGGTCATGAACCTCAGTACACCTGCCAGACCTGTGAATTCCCTAGCCCCAGTGTGCTCTTTCTGCCATCCCACTTCCCAAGGCTTAGCTTGGGCGATGCAGCTTTTGCATCAATTCAGGACATGAAATTAAAGTTTGATAGAAATTTTCTGAAGAAAAGTCAAACTGAAATAAAAATGAAAAATGCAGAAAGTTAGGCAAAAGGATCAGAGAAAAGCCTCACCAATTTCTTCAAGTAGAAGAGAGAGAATCAGATCTCAAAGATTAGGTTGAAGATATGAATCATTCAGTCAAAGAAAGCGTTAAATGTAAAATAACCCAGAAACAGAACATGTAGAATCTCTAGGACACTGTAAAAAACCAAACTCATGGAATATAGGTATAGGAAAGGAAGAAACCCAATTTCATAAAACACTAATAGATCTAAAAATCAAGATTTAATCCTACACAGTGATAATGGGTAACTTCAATACTTCACTCTTACTCATAGGTCATCTAGACAAAACCTAAATAGAGAAACCCTAGAGTTAAATGACATCACTTCATTTAATGGACCTAACAGACATCTTGAGAATATTTCACCTAAACACAAAAGAATACACTGTCTTCTCAGCAGCTTTTGGAACTTTCTCCAAAAATCAACAACAACAACAAAAAAAAAGAATGAAAGAGTAGATAGAAAGAGCTCATCAAAATCAAGGCTGAAGTGAACAATATAGACACAAACAAACAGAAAACAAAAATTCCAAGAGTCAATGAAAGCAACTGTTGGTTCTCTGAAAAGATTACAAGATTGACCAAACTTTAACCAAATTGACCAAAAGACATGGGAAAGATGTATTGAGACCACACATGCAAGTGTACAGATGGCCTCTGGAATACCAGAGAGTGTTACCAAAGGCCACTAAACCAATAAAGCAAATACGGGTCTCCCTGAGTCAAGCAAGACTCCATCGTCAGCACCAGCTACACCCCGCCTGCCTGGAAATACTGTGCAGCAGAGGCAGCCATATGCCTGTATATCCCAAACCTAATTGGCTATTGGCTCTCTCCTTGGAGGAATAACCCATGGCTGATGCCACAAGCTTACAGCCTCTACAGGTTAGGAGATGTTATAAGCCATAGTAAGACCCTGTCATATTAAACAGGAGAAAATGTAATTCATGGATTAACATATCATCCAAACATATGTGTCTATACCAAAGTAACCAACTATAACTATTAGTGCTCTTTAAATACCTATATATCTAACTGCTTGTGCTTCATTAGTAGGATCGAAAGGTTATTCCCGGACAAACTGTCAGCCCATGAAAGGAAACAGCCAGAATTGACCAGAGTCCAAGACAACAGCTCCAGAGAGAGTGGACTGTTTTGCTTCTCATCCACCTGTGCCCCTTTTCTAATCCTAGGGAACAATCTGCGGAAGAGGGGGCATGGTAGAATGTAAGGGCTGCGATTGGGGTGAATGGTGAAACTACAGCAATGTAGTCTGGACACTCATTTGATCAACTTGACTGAACATACAACCCCTCACCCCCTACTGGATGGTGGGGCTGTGGGGGTTTGGGCACAACAGCCTGTAAATTGGTTTCATATGAAGGATGCTTGTACTCATGGATCATCACTAAAAAGTGAAAAAAAAAACTGAGAGAAAGATGCAGGACAGTTATGGCAAAATGCATGATCTGGGATGGGGTGGGGGTAGGGGGGGAGGGAAAGGGAAATATGCCTGATCTGAATTGGAAAATGATGTATGAAATGTACAAAGCACCAATAAGAAAAAAAAAGAAAGGACCCAAATTAAGAAAATCTGAGATGATAATGGAAACATTACAACAGATATTGGGAAAATTCAAGGGATTATAAGAACATACTTTACAAACTTCCATTACATTAAATTGGAAAATCTAAAATTACTAATATGTATAATCTAATAAAGATGAGGTAGACAATTTAAATAGATCTGTAACAACCAATGAAGCAGTAATTAAAATCACCCATCTAAAAAAGCCTAGGACTAGATGCATACAACACAAAATTCTACCAGATTTTCAAAGAGGAACCAATATCAATACTCTTCAAATTATTCTTAAAATAGAAAAGAAAGAAACATTTCCAAATTCTTTCTATGAAGCCAGTATTGCCCTTGCACCAAAACAAGTTAAAGATCTAACATAAAAAAGAAAATTATAAGCCAACCCTCTCTGATGAACATAGACACAAAATTCCTTAATATTGCAAACTGAATGAAAAAGCACATCAAAAGGATTGTCCACCATAGTCAAGTTGGATTTATCTCAGGAAGAGAGAGAGGGGGATGGTTCAGCATATAACAATCAATAATTATAATTCATCAAATCAACTTTCTCATGAACAGAAACCACACAATCATCTCGTTAGATACAGAAAAGGCCTTTGACAAAATCAAACATCCATTAATGATAAAATTCATAGAGAATCAAGAGATACAGGGGAAATATCTCAACATAACAAAAGCAACATGCAACAGGTCCACAACCAATATCATATTAAATGGGGAAAAAGCTCAAAGAATTCCCTTTAAATTCTGGAACAAGCCAAAGATATCCACTGTTTCCATTCCTTGAATGGAAACTTTACTTGAAGTCTTAGCTAAAGAAGTAAGACAAATGAAGGAAGTAAAGGGGAAACAAATCAGAAAGGCAGGAGTCAAAGTATCTGTATTTGCAGATGATATGATTCTATAGATGAAAGACCCTAAAGACTCCAATAGAAAACCCAGAGCTGATAAACACATTCAGCAAAGTAGCAGGATAAAAAATTAACACACGAAATCAGAAGCCATCCTATACACCACCAACAAACATACCGAGAAAGAAACCAGGGAAATGATCCTATTCAGAATAGTCTCAAAAAATACACTGTCTTGGAATGAATCTAACCAAGGAAGTGTAAGACTTGTATCATAAAATATTAAGACATTAAAGAAATTGAATATGATGCCAGAAGATGGGAAAGACTACCCATACTCATGAATTGGTAGGATTAATATTGTGAAAATGGCTATCCTACCAAAATCCATCTATAGATTCAGTGAAATAACCATTAAAATTACAATACAATTATTCACAGAAATTGAAAATTAATCTCTCCAGCACTTAGGAGGCAGAAGCAGGTGGATCTCTATGAGCTCAAGGCTAGCCTAAGCAATATAGCAAGTTGCAGGCCAGTTGAGGCTACAGGGAGACCCCATCTCAAAAAAATTTAAAAAGACCAAAAGTCATCTCAAATTTCTTATGGAAACACAAAAACTAAAGATAGCCAAATAATCTTGAACAATAGAAAACTGGAGACATCATCATTCCTTGTTCCAAATTTTATTACAGAGTTATAATAATAAGGACAGCATGGTACTGGCATAAAAATAGTCACATTAGTCAATGGAATAAAATTAAGGACCCAGATTTAAGACCACATGCATACAACCACATGGTTTTTGATAAAAGAGCTAAAACATTGAATAAAAGATAGCATATTCAACAAATGGTGCTGGTCAAACTGGATATCAGCATAGACAAGAATTAAATTAGATACCTATCTCTCATCCTGCACAAAACTCAACTCCAAATGGATCAAGGACCTCAAAACAGAACCTGATACCTTGAATCATATAAAGGAAAAAGTAAGGAACATATTGGAATTTACAGGTATAAGAAAGGACTTTCTGAACAGGACCCTGGAATCACAGGCAAAGAACTGGAAAAAAAAAAACCTAACCATCAAAATAATAATAATAATAATAATAATAATAATAATAATAATAATAACCCAGGGGCTGGAGAGATGCCTTAGCAATTAAGAGCACTGTCTGCTCTTGCAGAGGATCTGAGTTTGATTCCCAACACCCACATATTGGCTAAAAACTATAACTCCACTTCTAGGGGAATCCAATGCCCTTTTCTGACTCCACAGGCATTGCATGCACAGATGCACTTACACACATGCAGGTAATATACTCGTACATGTACAATAAAATATAATAAAAATATTAAAAAATAAAATAAAAACCCAATTTAAAATAGGGGCAAAGAATTAGCTTTCAAAAGATAATTTTTTTACTCTTTAAAACTACTTAAGATTTCATCTTACCCTAGGCAGAATGCCTGATATCCAAAGCACAAGTGCTGACTGGCAAGGATGAAGATAAACTGCAACACATTCACAGCTGGTAGGAGTGGAAACTGCTGCTACCACTGTGTAAATCAGTGTGAACAATCTTCAAAAATCTATAAATACAACTATCACATGTTTCACACAGGCCATTCTTGGGCATATACCCGAAGGACTCTGTATCCTACTATGGAGCTACCTGGCCATCCATGTTCATTGCTGCTCTATTCAGGAAATTGAAACAACCTAAATATCCATCAACTTATGAATGGATAATGAAAGTTTAATACATTTATGCAATGGAATAGTATTCAGCTGTTAAGAAAAAAGAAATCCTGATGTTCACGGGAAAATGTTTAGAACTAAGAACAATCATACTGAGTAAGGTAATCCAGACTCCAAAAGAGAAGCTTCTTATGTTCTCTCTCATAAGTGGATGCTACCTTTGAACCTTTGGGTATGTGTATTTCAACTGAGTACTCCATAGAGGTAAGAAAACTAGTAAAAGACCATCAGTGAGGTTCATGAGAGGGGAGTAGAATGTAGTGATATAAATGGGAAAGTGTGCCTACCAGATTAGGAAGGGTTAAATGAGGTGGAGAATGAAGAAGAGGAATTTAGGAGAGGGATGACTAACACTGAAGACCTTTTAAAAAGTCCTATAGAAACTTATTACTATAGAATTTTCTTTAAATATACACACATACAATATAAAAAGAATTTGAATGTAGTTATCCTATAACAGAAACTCAATGGCCTTAGCAGACACCACAGACTTTTGAATAAAAAGCCCAATGCCAGCAATGTATAACTGTTGACTAAGGGGCTGACAGACTTTCAAACAACATTGGCTATTGCCATTGCTCTCAGTTACCCAACAAAATATGATGGCAAGACCCTATTGCTCAAGACACTGCATATGTGGGTCATTGAACAAACAAGTACAAGTTGGTACTAACCTCAAAGCTTCATCTCTACCTGGTAGATTTCATAGTGCTAGGGGGTTCTATGCATGCAAACAGAAAAGAAAAGTAATCATCACCCTTATCTAGCTGTGAACTCTGAGTTATAATAATGATTAGCCTGGCAAGACATGCCCACTGGTGCAATAGAAGCACAACTGTTACGGGAGTAACCAAACACCTTCCAATTGGATTTAGGGCCTGCCTAAAGGTGGAACCCATACCTGGAACTGTTACTGGGTCTAACAGCCTGTGGCTAGTCAGGTCACAGACCATAGGGGAAAACCCACTACTAATATTCTGCTAAACAGACACAGTATTAAACTGACCTCTAATGAATTAATGTTTTATACTCATAGACTAGTGCATCTCTAAACTCTCACCAGAGACAGTTCTCCTTGCAATAAATGGCAAGTAACGTAGAGAACCACAACCTATCAACCTGCAGAGAATAAGAGACAAAAGTCTTTAGCTCTAAATGGAACTCATATCACACCCTCTCTTCCTAAGGCTCAGGATCATTGAGGAAGAAGAGGTAGAAAGATTGTAAGACCCATAGGTGGAGGATTAATGTAAGAGAACTATACTATCTACACACAGCTAAGCACTTACACATGTGAACTTAAAGAGGTTATGAAAGAATGCAAAAAAAAAAAAAAAAGAAAGAATGCATAAGGCCTGTGTAAGCCTAAGCTAGACAAAAATCCAGTGTGGATAGGGGGCCCTAGCTGAGGGATCTATTGACAATTGTTAGATCTGCATGAAGAAAAGTCAGTTGTCTATGAGGGTGTGATATACCTGGCAGGTTGACCAGGAAAGGTCCACACCCAAGAGTATTTAGTAAATACAAATTTGACTTGATACGCCTTTTGAAAATAAATAAATGAATAAAGGACATGATAATAAAAGACATGAAGTTGGGGAGGGCAATAAGGGAAGAATGGATAATGGTAAACTTGTCTGAATATGATAAATTAAATTAAATTTAAATTTAATTTAATTCTCAAAGAATCAATAAAATATTTTAAGGATAAAAAGGTGTGTCTTGAACTCACCTTTAATCATAGCACTCTAGAGGCAGAAGCAGGAAGAGCTCTGTGAGTTCCAAGCTACCCTGGACTACATAGCAAATTTCAAACTATTCTGAATCATAAGCAAGAAAGGAAATCCATATGCCAAAACTACAATGAAAAAATAATAATATGAAAAACCAAAATAATATGTTCCCACCAAATATCATCAGTCCTACAGAAAAGTACGACAGTGAAAACATCCTAGAGATAATCCAAGACACAAAATTTAAAAAGACAAACATCAACATGATCAAAAGAATTAAATGAATTTAAAGAACATTCAAACAAACAAATTAAAGAACTAAAAAATATAGCAATAAACTTCTGATCAAGTTCACAAAAGAGATAAAAAATATTGAAGAAAATTCAGACTTGAAATGAAGGAAGTAAAAAAACTCAATAAGCCAATTTGAAACAACAGGATAAAGCCTCAGCATTAGAATCAATGAAATGGAAAACAGAATATAAAGACTAGACAATAAAGTTGAAGAATTGGACTGCCTAGCAAAGAATATGAAATTTTTCTTTATAAGCAGAAATGTAGTGTGCAGGAAATGTGGATACCATGAAAGACCCAAATTTATGTATAAGGAGAAGAATCTCAGGTAAATGGTATTGACCAGATCTTCAACAAAATTGTAGAAAATTGTCCTCAAATTAAAGAAATACATATCCATACAAAAGAAGAAGCACATATACCACCAAGTATACAGGATCAGAAAACTAACTCCCTCAAGTCTGATTCTGTAAGTGAAAAAAAAGAAAGAAAACTAACTCCCCACAGTATATCATAGTAAAAACATTAAATATACAGATCTGAAAGCTGCAAGAGAAAAACAAGTCATATATAAAGGAAAACACCTCAGAATTACAGATGACTTTCCAATGCAAACTGTGAAAGGTAGAAGAGACTGGACCAAAGTATTCCCAGTTCTAAATGACCATAGCTGCCAATCCACCAAAACTATCTATTATAGTTGAAGGGGAAAGAAAACTCTTCCATGACATGAAAAGGCTGAAAAAATTCATGTCCACCAAACCAGCCCTTCAGAGAATACTCAAACCAATACAAAGGACTGAAGAAAAGAACAACTACAACCAAGAAGAAAAAGGAAGAAGCTAAATAAATGTATAATTGTAGAAGCACAAAGTTAGACCAACAATGCAAACAGAAATTAAAATGGCAGTAACCAATGCATATCTTTCAATAATAACTTTTAATATCAATGTCCTCAACTACCTAGACAAAAGACACAGGCTAGTTCAGATTAAGAAATAAAACCTATCTTTTTTTCTCATCAGGAAATGCATCTCATCTTCAAGGATAGAGACTACCTGAATGTGATAGGATAGAAAAAAAGTATCATAAACAAATGGCACTAAGAAACAAACAGGGGTTACAATTTCAATATCTGACAAATTAAACTTCAAACTAAAACTAATAAGAAGAGACATGGTCACTTCATTCTGATCAAAGGAACAGCTGACCAAAAAGATATTGCAAACATGAACATTTAAGCACCTTATGACCCAGATCAACCTCAGTGCACTAATAATAGGGGGCTTCAATGGCCCACTATCTCCAATAGACAGGTCAACTGGACAAAGAATAAATAGACACCAAAATTAAATGACACCATACATCAAATGGACCTAACAGACATCTACTGAATATTCCACCCAAGCACCAAAGAATACACAATCTGTTCAGTATCTATGGAACATTCTTTTGTGTGTGTGTGTGTGTGTGTGTGTGTGTGTCAATATTTTATTTTATTTTTTTTCCAGTTTCTTTTTTTTTAATTTAATTTTTATTGATGGTTTGTGCATTTCATACATCATCCAATTCAGATCAGCCATATTTCCCTTTCCCTTCCCCCCCACCCCCACCCCATCCCAGATCATGTATTCTGCCATAACTGTCCTGCATCTTTCAGGTTTTTTTTTTCATTTTTTAGATATAAGTGATAATCCATGAGTATAAGCATCCTTCGTGCAAAACCAATCTACAGACTGTTGTGCCCAAACCCCCACAGTCCCACCATTCAGTGGGGGGTGACAGGTTGTTTGTTCAATCAAGTTGATCAAATGAGTGTCCAGACTACATCGCTGTAGTTTCACCATTCACCCCAATCACAGCCTTTACATTCTACCATGCCCCCTCTTCCGCAGATTGTTCCCTAGGCTTAGAAAAGGGGCACAGGTGGATGAGAAGTAAAACTGTCCTCTCTCTCTGGAGCTGTTGACTTGGATTCTGGTCAATTCTGGCTGTTTCCTTTCATGGGCTGACAGTTTGTTCAGGAGTAACCTTTCGATCCTACTAATGAAGCACAAGCAATTAGATATATAGGTATTTAAGCAGCACTAATAGTTATGGTAGGTTACTTTGGCATAGACACATATGTTTGGATGATATGTTAATCCATGAATTACATTTTTACCCCCTGATAAATATGACAGGTCCTTACTGTGGCTTATAACAAAATCTCCTCAACCTAAGTAAGAGGTGATAGGCTTGTGGCAATCAGCCTGGGGTCTATTCCTCCAAAGGAGAGTAGCACAATACGCCAATTAGATTTGGATGACTTACAGGCACTGGCTGCCTTTGCTGGCAAAAACAAAAAAGTAATTTTCCAGGCAGGTGAGCGTGTAGCCCCGTACTGGTTGCTGGTCGGGTTGGGGTCTTGCTTGACTCAAGGCGGAGGGAGCCACTATTTGCTTTATTGGTGTTTAGTGGCCTTTTGGTAACACCTCTTCTGGCATTCCAGAGCGCCGTGGTCGTACACTGACCTCGACAAATGGGTCTCAATACATCCCTCTCATTTTAACATCAGGTCTTCGGCAAGCAGGGCTTATCGCCTCTTCTCCTGCAGGATCCCCACCCTAAGGGGCAAGGAGCCCTTACCTTTTCTGGCAGCAGGGTCTTATCGCCTCTCCTCCTGCAGGTAATCCACAACTGAGGGGCAAGGAGCACTTACCTAATGTGGAACAATCAGGAAATATTGGGACACTATTGAAAAGTCAAACGTCCGTATCATAGGGAATAGAGAAGGAGAACAATATTCTCAAGAGAATAGTAATTGATCAGATCTTTCACAGAATAATAGATAAAACGTTCCCTCAAAGTTTAAAAATAGACAAACCCTACAAATACAGACGCAATAGGACCCCAAAACGAGAAAGATCAGAAAGAAACACCCACCCATATTATAGTTATATAAATGCTAGATGCCCAAAACAAAGAAAAATTGTAGGAGGGCTACAAAAGAAATAAAAGAAAACAAGTCACATACAAAGGAAGAAACCCATCAACAGGAATTACAACTGACCTTCTCGCCTCAAACCATGGAAGAAGCAAGAAGACATGGATGCAAAGCCGTATTTCCCGAGTGGTATGGGAACTACGATGCCAACCCAGAATACTTTAGCCACAAAAATGTCTACTATACAGTTGAAGGGAGAAAAAAGAAAAAAATTAAAAATAAATAAAAAAGATGGAATACATTTCTGGAAAACCAACTCTCATATAAAATACTTAAAGCAATCAGAAGGGGCAAGATGAGAGGAGCAGAGCAACAAAATCCTCCAAAACAACCTATTGTAAAAAGGAAACCTAATTAAACAACTAACATAGGAGTCAAAATCAAGATGGCTGAGAAGCCAAAGGTGATAATAAAGATGCTAAGACTAGCAACAGTACCATCTCTTCTAATTATTTACGCTTAAATATTAATGGGAAACATTCTTTAAAGTTAACCACATACTATGGAGTTCTATTTGCAGCCAGAGTAAACAAGAAAGAAGTATATCATGACTTTGCAGAGAAAATGGCTAGAGCTTAGAAACATCATGGCGGTGAGTGAAAAGTAACACTAGTCCCAAGAAAAACAAAGCGCCACAGAGAATGGTAAGCCCTCAATTTGTGGAGGCTAAGAGACCAATTTCCTAGTGTTCGTAAGTTATTTCTTGGCAGCGGCCCCTTGAGACTTCTTGAGTCCAGACAGTAGGAATGATGCATAATTGGAAACAAACAACAACAACAACAACAACTGAAAGGACTGCATCAAAGAACTGACTGAAACAGTGAACTTCTGCTCAAAACAGTAAATTTCCACATGGAGAATTTTGAGAAAGACTGAGAAAGAGATGAAAAGCATGTTTGGCAGAATACATGAGCTCTGGTGGGGTGGGGGGATATAGGGTGGGGGACACGGGTATAGATTTGATAATCTTGTACAAAATATATATTAAAAAACTTACAAGTCAAAAATAAAATAAATAAAATTGACCACATACTGGGGCACAAAACAAACCTCAACAAATACAAAAAAAATGAAATACTTCCTTGCATTCTATCAGACCACAATGCAATAAAGCTTAAAATGAACACCAAAAGAAGTTCTACTAACTAAAGGAACTCATAGAGCTTGACACCCTCCAGAATGATGAATAGCTCAAAGAAGAAATTAAGAAAGAAATAAAAGTATTCCTGTAATTAAAGGAAAATGATAATACAGCACAACAAAGCTTCTGGGACACTTTAAAAGGCAGTCCAACAACTGCTTGCAAGTTGGTTTTGCATGAAGGATGCTTGTACTCATAAATTATCACTTATTGCTAAAAATGGAAAAAAAACTGAGAGAAAGATGCAGGACAGTTATGGCAGAATGCATGATCTGGGATGGGGTGGGGTTGGATGGGGGGAAGGGAAGGGGAAATATGCCTGAATTGAATTGGAAAATGATGTATGAAATACACAAAGCATCAATAAAAAAATTAAAAATTAAAAATTAAAAAAAAATAAAAAATAAAAGGCAGTCCAAAGAAGGACTTTTATGGCTCTAAATGCCTACATTAAAAAATCACAAATAAATGACTTAACATTGCAACTCATGGATCTAGAAAAGCAAGAGCAAATAGAACCCAAATCGAGCAGATGAGAAGAAATAACAAAAATCAGAGAAGAGATTAATGAAATAGAAACAAAGGAAACAAAATAATCAATGAATATAAGAACTGGTTCTTTGAAAAGATGAAGAAGATATAGACACTGTTAGCCCAGTTAACAAAAAAAAAAAAAAAGAAAGAAAGAACGAGTAATCCCAATCAACAAAATTAGAGATGAAAGGGGAAACACCACAACAGATACCAAAAAGATCCAGAACATTACAAAGGACTATCTATTAAATTTGAAAACCTAAAGAAATAGATGAATATCTAAAATCATGGGACCCACCAAAGCTAAACCAAGAAAGGGCCAAAAACTTAAACAGAAAATAGAAAAAGTAACACAAAACCTCCTGACTTCAAAAAAATCCCAGGCCCAGATGGATTCACAGCAGGATTCTACCAGAAATTTAAAGATCTACAATCAATATTATTTAAATTATTCAAAATGACAGAAACAGAGGGAGAACTCTTAAACTCCTTATATGAATCCAGCATCATCCCAGTACCAAAACCAGGTACACAACCAAAAAGAGAAGTATACACCCATATGCTTAATGAACATAGACAAAAAAATTATCAGCAAAATACTTGCACATTGCATACAAACATACTTCAAAAATATCATCCACCACAATAAAGTTGACTTTATTCTAGAGATGCAGGGATAGTTCAAAATAATTCAATAAATATCATAAATCATATAAATGGACTCAAGAACAGAACTGCTGGGCATGGTGGTCCATGCCTTTAATAATAGTACTTGGGAGGCAGAGGCAGGCAGATCTTTGTGAGTTCAAGGTCAGCCTGGTCTACAGAATGAGTTCTAGGACAGCTGGTGCTACAGGGAGACCCTGTCTTGAAAAACATCAAAAGAAAGGCAAGAGAAAAAAAGAAAGAAAGAAAGAAAGAAAGAAAGAAAGAAAGAAAGAAAGAAAGAAAGAAAGAAAGAAAGAAAGAAAGGGAGAAAGAGAGGGAGAAAGGGAGAGAGAAAGAAAGAAAGAAAGAAAGAAAGAAAGAAAGAAAGAAAGAAAGAAACAGAAGTCACATGGTCATCTCAATAGATGCTGAAAAGACCTTTGACAAAATTTAACATCCATTTATGTTAAAAATCCTAGATGGACTGAAGTGGAGGAGGTGATAAGCTTTGGCACCATGGTTTGGTTAGAGGGGATCCACTTGAGGCCTTTTATGGAAACTACTCTAAATAAATACTTCTGAACAAAATATAATAATAATGAAGTAAAAAAATAAAAAAATTAAAATCCTAGATGGAACTGGACTGGAGGGAACATACCTCAACATAATATAAAACAAACCCATGGCCAAACAAATGGAAAGAAACTGGAAGCATTCCCATTAAAATCAGGGACCAGAAAAGGCTGTCCACTATCGCCAGCCACTCCTTTTCAATATAGTGCTTTAAACTCTTGCTAGAGCAGTAACATAAGAGAAGGAAATTAAAGGAGTACTAATTTGAAAAGAAGAGGTCAAACTATAACCTTTTGCAGATGACATACTATAACTAAAAGATCCTAAAAATTCCACCAAAAAATGTCTAGATAGTATTAGCAATTTCAGCAAAGTGACAGGTTATACAGTCAATCTATGAAAACCAGTAGCATTTCTATATACAAATAACAAGCAATTGGAGAAAGAGTACATGGAAACCCTTCCATTCACAGTAACCTCAAAAAATACCTTGGAATAAACTTTACCAAAGACATGAAATATCTCCACAATTGGGAGAATTAATTTTGTGAAAATGACCATGACCATCCTACCAAAAGTAATATATATATA